>QVNZ01011152.1:0-11754 GCA_014825645.1 Pseudomyrmex dendroicus | reverse complement strand
TAGGATGGAATGTTTATATCAACTTTGTATCTTTAAGAACGCATGTCAATAATTTCATAATAATCATGTTACGATACAAGATATATTCGTGTTCGACGTTACTCATATCATTGGTTAACAAGTAGCAACGATTATATTATTTTCGAGACTCTGATGTTCGCAGAAAAATCGCAGAAAAATACTGACAAAATTATTATTATTATTATCATTATTATTATTATTATTATTATTATTATTATTATTATTATTATTATTATTATTATTATTATTATTATTATTATTATTATTAGAAATAATATCAGCTTCCTGGAAACACTTTTTAATCAATTTGTTTTTCATATCCGATATAACTCTTGTATACGATTATTCAACCTGAGCATAACATATATTTTTAAGTCATTATTAAATTAGAAGAATAAGCAAGGAGATAATTAACTTGTAACCAATTATATTTAATTCGTTGGTTCATCAATATATATATTCATTTCAAGTGGTTTTATAAACAACTTGACTAGTGAACTTAAAAAATCCTGTATTGTTTGTGTATATTAATATGATAAAATGTGATTTATTTCTCTACAATTATATTTAGTACAAAATCTATCTTAATATGAACAAAATAAGAGTGATCTAACTAAGAGCAAATAAATCGATATGATTCGCTCTTATTCAGATCGTTTTAAAGCTTTCTCTCTCTTTATATTTTAGAAAGAGAAAAGAGAGTAAATTTCTATTTTATTCTAAACTTTCTTGCCTTTTCTTCTAATACCATAACAAAAAACTGATTTTATATTCTTCTTCCTTGTATATTATAGAAATATAACTCTCGAATAACACAATCTCTATAATACGCGATGTTTAATTCGTACAATTCGATAACCATGAAAGATTAATAAAAACGAAAAAAACAACCGGGAAACAACATACAAAGCAAAGTCAATTTGCATGTAAAATGTGTGACAGATATTCTCTTTGTTCAGACAAAT
This sequence comes from Pseudomyrmex dendroicus, assembly GCA_014825645.1. Lineage (NCBI taxonomy): Eukaryota > Metazoa > Arthropoda > Insecta > Hymenoptera > Formicidae > Pseudomyrmex > Pseudomyrmex dendroicus. Next base: position 10,768 of record QVNZ01011152.1, on the reverse strand, counting down.
GATACAAGTATTATAAGTGAAAAAGAAACAAGTTTGTACATAATAGTAAATTCGATAAAAAGAAGTAGAATAGAATTTGTTAAGTGTGCTGCCGTAAGAAGTCATAATATCGAAAACTTTTAGTTGCAATTATAAAGTATATTCACTTAAAGTATAACACTTTATCACATGTGTAAACAATAGAAAAATACGATAACTTTACGTACTATTTTCATAAAATAATTAAATTGTTTTATTACTTTTCGTAGTATTCACGTGATATAAGTTTACCGAATAAACGGTACTCAAAAAGAAATCTCGCATAGTGTTTTACCAAAAGTCGTTCTTTGAAAAACAATTATTTTTCTTTGCGCACAATTATAATATGATAGTTGGAAATATACATCCTTCAAAAGTTCACTATGTACAGCCATATTTCTGCGATTTACATTTCTTAATTTGAACATTATTCCAACAATAAGAATCAATAAATCACAATTATAAATCGATAATATAACGTCATAATGTTATAACAGTCGAGTCAAGAAGAACTACGTCTCTCAAAAAAATTTCAAATTTGCAAAATCTACGAGATGTATTATATTTAAAGTAGGGCTCCAAGATTGGTTCGAATCTGACGCTATCAGAGTCTCTGAATGTCTGAGTAGCGGATAAAATTGCGACGTTACAAAATATTCGAATTATTCGAGACGAATTATTCGAACAATAGAATGAATCCACATCGCAAACCAAATGCGTCAAAGAAAATTCTAGAGACGCGTTGTTTATTTCATAAACATCAGAGATACGTCTCGATGACGACAAAGTAAACGAATTCGCTGATTCAACACAGATCGGATCCCAAAGTATATGCGAGAAACTTGAATGTTTTCGATAATAGTTTTTAACATCATCTTGAAAGCCCTAGTTTAACAGTGAATTAGTTAACATATCTATTATCTAATCGCAAGTTATAGTGACATTTCAATGTTGTACAGATATTTTTCTCATTTTAATTAGTATTTTGTAAAAGTGTGTATAGCATGCACGGAAACTTGTTGAAATTACTTAAGAAAATTTAAGCAATTAGTTTAACTTTTAACATATTGTTTCCAAGTTGCTTGATTTGATGTTGAACACTCGTGATTAAATGAGAGACAACTGAAGCACATTAAAGTGTAGAATATTTTTAAATACATAAATTTGTTATATAATTTTTCCTCATATCTTCTATAAGTATATGTATGTAATATATACAATATATTACAAATATCATATCATATATATGTATATATGTAAATAAACACAGGGATGTCTACGTAATTCTTAGAAAAAAGTTCCCAGAGAATTTTTTTTTTTTTTTTGATTATTCTCTTCATTCAAGAGGTTTCCCGCTTTAGGCGAAATTGGAGCGTATAAATATGCAGATTTAAAATATGCGCTATTTATTGTTGAGTTTCTTATACTATATTGAGTCTCGTATATATTTGCATTCGCATGAACACGAAAGAGAAAGGTCAAAAGCCTTGATCAAGCTTCCAAGTGTTAAATGTGAAAAACATAAGAAAAGAAAACTTAACTCGATTTATTTCTTGCTATTTAACGGTGACAACCTTGAAAAGACATATGTACCAAAAATTTCTTGAGTCCTGATAAAATTCCCTGGGAATTTCCGATTTTTCCAGGAAGTAGACGCGATAAAGATATTTCGTGCTAATCGACTCCAGCAAAGCCCTGAGGAAATAATGTATATTATTTTTATATGCGAGAAATTATTTTCCAGATATAAAGAAACAGACATGGAGTAACAATTAGAGACAAAAATATATATGTATATTATGTAAAAAAAAAACTTTTTAAATGAGAAAATGTTGTAGTCTAATAGTGAAGACTTACCAAGTATGAGCTCTTGGGTAATTCTCTGGTGTACCCCACCTCTCAATTGTGAATAATTGCGGTCCGTTACTCCCGTAGAGTTCTTTGAATCCGTTCATTGGAACACGTGATGTGCCAGTCACAAACTGTAATAATCTAGAACGCATTTCGTTGCTGAAAGAAAGAACAACTCTCCAGAACCATTGTACGACAATGTGATTCGCGTGATAGTCCCCTTTATATAAGGTATTTTGTTTCCAGTCTTTCACGTCAATATGCTGTATACCACACATCAACAACTCGAGTTCGTGTTCATCGAATATCTTCACCAATGTCGGCGGTATAAGAGCATTGAATCCCTCCAAAAAGGCGTTCATCTGTTCTTGCACTCGAGATACGAACCGCCATTGAATAACCAGACTTATATATTCATCCTTATTCTCGTCAGTTAAAGGAATATTAGCACCATCTGGCTTTAATTCTCTTTGGGATGTGTGGCCAAAACTTTCTTCGTCAAGACAGAAAGTGAGTTCTAACTCACTAGGATCATTTTCCTTGATCCACAGAAGGGAGTTATAGTATTCAGAATCGACGCTCTCCATATCTTTTAGATCAATTGGCTTGCCTAACATCATCTTGTAAAATGGTCGGATAAAGAAAGCTAAAATAAAAATGATAAAAATATCACACAAAAGTCACGAAATATACAAGTGTCATTATTTAAATAAATTTTTATATAAAATTTTAAAAAACAAACTTAATTACACTTAATACGTATCTTGTTATTGTTAACACATACAAACTTACCATCCAAAAGTTTACCATGATAAACAGCCATTCCTGCTATACGTCCAATAAATTTAAAATAGTTCAAATGTTCCTCATTGCATACACCAGAGCAAGGATTAATTTGGAGTGTATAATTGTCGCTGAAAATGAAAATATAAGTAATTACTTTTTTAAAGTCATAAACAAATGTGTAAAAAATTAGTAATTTATTAGATTTGTATTAAATTTATTTGTTTTCTATCGTTAATTTTTGTTCTTATTACCAACAATTTTATACTCACGTAGCAGAATATTCGAAAAGTCCGTAATATGGATTGAACATTTCCTTCGATAATAAGAAGAACCATTCTCTGGCAAGACCACCGTAATCTAAGCCTACTTCACCTTCGAATTCTACCCACAGTTTCGTTTTTAAAATATCAACTCTGTTAACAGAACTTATAATACGGTACGAATCTTCTAAAATATTGTTCCGTGAAACTTTTATCTCGAACTTATTAGGAACATTATTCTGCAATAAAATATAGAGACACATGATAATCACACTTTATACACTGTACTAAAAATTATTTAATGAACAAATTCACGTACAGGCTTTCTCAGTTGCGACTTCAGATATTCATATTTACGTTTATAGTCTCTGGAATATGGTACAGCCTGAAAAATTTAAGTTTATGTAACATTATTAAATACTTATTATATATAATAATATCAGTATTTTAATAATATACACAAAAATATTTTCATATAAAATATTTTTAATAATACCGGGCCAGCAATTTGAGGATTGGACATGCGTGGGTCTTCCCATTGCGTTGTTCTCGTATCTGTAAGTAAAAGAAAAGAATATATGAAAGACAAAAAATATACTGTGCAGATGTATTATTATTTAATTTTGAGCAATAGATTGCATACTGTGATCTATGAAGAAGATTCGTCCATCGGTGTGCACTCTCTCCTCCCATCCTTCTGGAAGCGGTCCTAACTGATCCAAATCGCCTCTTGGCGTTGTCGACGGTGCGACAGGATTTGGCATGGAACTCGGTCTTCCGGTTCTGGGATCGACCCAAGTTGTCGCCCTTTCATTGTGATTAATAAAAAATACTCTACCATTCGGCGCTACTTGCATACCCCAACCAGGAGGCAATCCTTCATCGTTAGACACGGGTAGAGTTGGTCTAGGACTTTCAGCCTGAAATTTTTGCGATGCAGTGTAAAAGCAAATTTTTAGAGTATATATATAACTACATAAATAATTTAATAAACAGAATAATAATGATTTTACCTCCGATGATCGTCTCGAATTAGCTGGACTATCAACGTTGTCGTCAACCTGTAAGCAATATAAAAATATTTGCATTATAAAAACACATTATAATAACTTCTCTCTATACACGTAACATTACAAAATGGATATTTTTTTTTTTAATAATAAGCTGTGCGCATTTTTTGGTTTTTTTTTTTTTTTTTTTTTTGGCTATTGTACAGGACTTATGATGAGAATACAACGAGAAAACTTCATGCCAACTTTAAATACAAAAAGCTTTAAATAAACATTTCTCAATAACGTGAATCTTAATTTTAATGCAGTGTATATTAATTTATTAATATAAAATAGATTAAGTGTATAATTTGTGATAAACTAAACTTGTGCACTTGTAAACTATTTTTATGTTTTCTCTTTTACGTTCTTATTATTCGAGTACATATATTTTTAACATATAACGAAGCAGATAAAAGTCACAACATATGTGTGTATATAATAGATATATACATATGTTTGTCTAAGTGTTCGGTACAGTTTAGCTCTATCAGAAAACTGAATACATATATAATATGTATTCAGAGATATATATATAATATATATATATCTCTTATCGTCAAAATAATGCACAAAATAAGACAACATATGCTATTTAATATATAAGCGTATATATGTAATACAAATGTGAATATGTACATACGTATATGTTAAGCGTTACATTTACCACAACTAAAAAGAAATAAACATAGCTCTGTTTATATTAGTACCTGAGATTCCTCAGATTCGCTAACGTAGCCACGTTGATCAACTGAATGTCCGGAGTCTGAAGAAGCATCCCCAATACCCCCTCCCTTATGTTCCCCACCCTCACAATCTCTTGCTTCCGAATCTTCATCGTCCTCGCGTAGAACCTCACCGTCCTTACACACACATGCACAAAGTTCTACATACTGCATGCTGATTGTATATGGGTTGTATATAGATGTATTAAATTCTCGACTTTTAATATGCGTTGAAAATTTTGTTTCACTTTTATATACAATAATAAAAAAGTTTTTTGTCAACATTTTAAGAATTAAAATATTTTTTCAATGTTTAACACTCTCAAAGTATTGATATTATTACATGTATCTATGTGTGTAATAAATTTATAATTTAATTATATACATTTCTATTTACTACATTGTTTACTAAACACATTCTTACATTCAGAGAAATATGCAATAAAAACATGTGAACAAGTAGCATTCGTATACAAATCTTACATTTATATTATCAAATGTTGCTAAAAAAAATTATAAAGGAAACATTATATACAATAAAATAATTTGTTTGTAAAATCTAGTAAAGTTGAATAGCGTCAATGTATTATTTTTTTCATTAATGCACTACTGAATCAAATAGGAACAATTATATGCTTGTACTTGATAAAGTACATACATCTTGGCATATTCACATGACAGTAAAAAATATTCTACGTTGTGTAGATATATATATATACTCTATTTTGTGCGTGTGTGCGTACAAATACATGTACTTTTTTTACATAGAATATTAATGTAATAAATAAAATAGATAATAATGTCTTTTCACATGTATGGAGATTTGAAAGCAGAGAACAGTATTATCTATCTAGTCCGTTATTAATGAAAAACAATTAGCAATAAGAAATATAATTTGTTTTGTAGAAGCATTAAAAAATTAGTTTGCGATTAGCCCAATAAATTTGAAAGTATTTTGAAATATAATTAGATATTTATATAATATATTAAAATAAATTTTAAATAATAATGCGTGTGAACTTTAACTATATATTATTCAAAGTAAAGCAAAATGTCAATTAAGATTTAACGTTAACAACTCGATATGTATTAGTTGATGTGTCTTAAAAGAATGCAATTATCTTTAATGTTATTATTCAAGATAATATTATATATGAGTTTATGCAGAAATACCATTTCGAAAAATTTATAAGAAATATTGTAGCTTACCTGATTTACTACCGAATTTCTATGCCTATTTTCATCATCTGCACTTATATGAAACCGTCGCTGAAACTCAGTAGCTGCTGTATCCAAATTACGTTGTTCAATTACTACTCCACTCGTTGCTGTTGCATCTCTATATCACAGCAAGATAATATTCTCTTTTTAAGCTTGAATATAATATCTTAAATATGTAAGTTCAACGTATATTATAAACATGAAACAAATGGTATTACGTACGGTTCTGGCCGCTCCCACTGTGTAAAACGATGTATATGATTAACATAATATGTACGTCCATTTGCATCTTGTCTTTCTTCCCATCCTGGTGGCAATGGCCTATTAACCACAGTAATCTACAAAAATATTTTCAATAATTTAAAACCTCTAGACTTTATAAAAATATTTGATTTTCAAAATTAAAATCTTATCATAAACGTGCACAAAATGTGCCATTTATTAAATTTATCGCACACAATCTAATATAAAATTGTTTATCACATACATCTGCAGCTTGTTCCACTGGGCTATTATTTTCTGGTTGTACCAATTCCCATCCGCCTGAATCGGACATATCATTGTTGTCGTTTTCGATATTAGGTGAGTCGCTCATGAATGCATGATACAACTCCAATGTTCCCTTAACTCGCGACCGCTGACTGGAATGATTACTAGCCATATCCTCATAAGTTATTCATTTTGCATTTGCAAATAAAAAGATACAAAGCAAACAAATTTAAAAATAAAGGAATATTAATATATTATGTACATGTATTAAATAGAACTTATTAATTATATTCAGTCTTGTATCAAAAAGATGCAAATTACATTAGAAATTTAAATCAGAGTAACTAATTAATAAAAGTGTAGACAATTTATTATACTCGCTAACTGATTACACAAAAAAAACATAAAACATATTAAAAACTTATGTACTGCATAATATAAATAACATAGTATTAACATGTACATTAATAATTGTAAACTAAACTAAATGTTGAATATATAGCTTGAAGCAAAATTGTGAAAGATACTTACCTACGTGGACGAAGTACATAATGTCTAGAAGGAATAACACGATGCTCCTGTTCTTTTGGCAGGTTAAGCAATGTTAATTCCACCATACCAAGAAAATCATCTCTTGTCAATCTATTTTCATCGAAAACTTGTAAGACCAATTTGTGTTCCACTGGTTTAACCTGGGAGAGTATGATAATCAGAGGTAACATGGAACCTACTTTGAAATAGGTATGAAACATATCTACTTTGAAGTAGGTATGAAACCTACTTCAAAAATGTATTGCATTTCTTGCTTAAGTAACTAAATTTACCCTGAATATAAATTCTTCTTCCCAAACAGGATTCAGTGTTTTCTTCTTGGTTCTTGTAAGCGCAGAATCCACTGTCTGATCTCCATTTATTGTATTTAAATCAATCCGCACATAAGGATCGCTTGCACCAAAAATATCTTTCTTAGCTAAATGGTGCCCAGCGATTATCTTTAGTCTCAACTTGCTTGTTGCTTCATCCCTCTAATTAAATAAATCATTTATATAAATTTATTGATCATATTGGAATAAAATATTTTTTATAGATGTGTTTAAGTGTTCACATAGCAACCATTAAGCAGACTTTGTGCACAGACAATATTCTCCATTGATAAAGGTTATGTAATATATAACCACAAAATAGGTAACAATAAAACCGTCAAAAATAAACAACATACAATTTATCATTTATAAAATAAAATTCTAAAAAAAAAACATCTTAAGACTACTATCACTAGGTTTCGTTCAAAATTAATAAGTAACAAAACTACAAGTATTAATCTCACAGACAGATAAATAATCATCAAAATATCACTTAAATATCACAATGGAAGACCTTGGAAATATTGCACTCTATTCCACAAACATGTCACGAGATTGTTGCAACAAATGTAAGAAAATATTTGTTACGGCAATAATACACACAGACATGGAAATGTCAATACGATCAATAAGAAAAACGTTGCGAATTAATCGTTCACAAGAAACGTAGCTGACAAACTTCCGTAAGCTAAAATACTAACTCTGTCGCAAACGAGCATATTACAAGATAGACATTGATGATGTTTTTCGAGGCGATGCCAACAAATTCCTCGTCACTGATTGATTGATACAACGCACGTCGACGTAAATGACGCGCGTCGTTGCGACGAATTTTCTTTTCGCGAAAATTAATACAAAACTTCCCGAAGTATAAGATCCGTTTTGTGCGCCTTTATTAGTCACCAAGAGAAAACCCAACCTATACTTGTCAAACTGTCAAAGAGACTACGTACGGACTCGCCATCGTCTCCGGCCGTCGGATTGTAACCGTAAACATTTTCCTCTGCCATTAACGTTAACGTATGCTCGATTGGTGTCTAATCGCCGATCGCTCCTCGTTATTTAATGAGCTTCACGCGAGTTTCTTATATGCCATCAAGAAACCTATTTTGTGTTAACCCCTTTTCCGTCACACACACTATTGCGCGACCGAGACGGATGTGACATGCCCGTTTCCGGGTTCAAAGATGGCCAGCTTCTTTTTAAATATTCAAAAAGTGGCAATTCCGAACGATCGCGCTCGCAAAATGTTTGTTCGGTGATCTAATTGAACCCGAAACACAAAAATATCGCAAAATTTTTTGCCGTCAAGACTTAATTTAAGCCTCGAATAGGAAATTAGTTCTTTTTCACACGAGAGTACAGTTTTTATTGTTGAAAAAAAAGCGCAATAATGGAATGTAAAATAGTTCGAAATCAATGTTATTCATATGTTTTGTCTATAAAAAACAAACTAATAAGAAATTTATGTTTTAAACAACACTTCCGATAACAGCTACTCAGCATATAATAGCTTTGAATTACGTTATTACATTATAAAGTGCGCAAAATCTTTTTATTATCTCAGAACACGATAAAACTTTCAATTTCACATTTTTCAAGATCGTCGATCGTGACTAACACACAATGAAAATGATAATGAAAAAGAGATATGCCATTATGTATCACTATCTCAGTCTTTTTCATGCAGAAAACGACGATGTTTCTTAAAATATCAAACATATTCGACAGCAAGTTATCTAAAGATTATAGGAAACCTGTCGAATGCTTCAGCTATTTCCATTATTACATCAAGTACACGTAAAGATTGTCACGTTTTACCTATACATATACTCTTCTTTGTTATATTATCTAAAATATATATATATATATATATTTAATTTTTAGAGTATAATATCTTACCGCGGATTCTGATAAGGATAATCGTCCGAGTTGCGCAGTCACTTCCGCCACACGTGATGCAGAACAATGTTGTGCATTCCAGGTGTAAGCGCGTCTTCGAAGAGGTGGTGGTTCGACACCAGCGTAGATTGGATATGTCAAAGTGCCTGGCATTTTTGTTTTGATTTTTTTTTTTTTTTTTTTCCAATATCTCTTTTCACTGATATCATATACCGAGAGCTCAGATTTATCAACTCTGTGTATTATAGGTTTTCACTGTATTTAATTTTGTTTTGTTTTTAAACTTTGTTTTAAAACTTCCGGTTTTTATATTGTTTTACATGCGTTTTTCTGTGCAAGTGTAACCTATTATAGTTTTTCAGTTTTAGTATATTTAATTTTGTTTTGTTTTTAAACTTTTGTTTTTAAAACTTCCGGTTTTTATATTATTTTACATGCGTTTTTCTTTTCTAGAGCATAATCTGTAGATATTACGTTCATGTAATTTTCAACTCCTATTTATTACATGTGTCACTATAAGCGTTTATCAGTTTAGTTTCGCGTATGTCAAAAATCTTATAAACAAGATATTTGTGTTTGAGTATGGTAAAGATTAACGAAGCTCGGTTGTTTGTACAGAACGTTCCTCAAACACTTATTCATACACATTTTACTTGCCTTGTAACGTATTTAGCACGCGGTGCTTGTACACCCGTTTTTCACTCTTTCAACAATTATTAGAGTATAAACTCACAGAATTTAAATAACAATGTAATTATAAAAACATTTGTTAACAACCACTGTTTTTTTGTCAACAGCCCGTATATGCGCACAGGAAAGAAAGACGGAGAAATAGAGAGAGAGAAAAAGTGAGAAAAAGAATACTCATTAATAAAAATTCGAAATAAAAACCTCCTGTAGGTATGATCGACTAAATGCGACTCGTTAATCACAAATTCACACTTTTGCCACTAATTTAAAGTCACATTGCAGCATCGATCTTTACATCACGCGTAAATATCACAAGTTTTTTTTTTCTGGGGAAAAACTCATCGAGTTTTTCCCTCGTTCGTTAGTTGTTCATAGGATTCACACTCGATTACTAATGGAGAGAGAAAACTGAAGGTTCAGATAAGACAATTCTTGTATATCATGGTCGTGTGATAATGAATATCACGTATAGTATAAGAATTGACTTTTACACTCGAGCGAAGCGATAATGATATGCGTGTGTGTACAAATATACGAGTATATATTACTGTGTGTGTGTGTATGCACAGGTACGTATATACACGACATGCGCGAAAGTGAGTAGCTCTTGTTTATCAGAATTGTTGCACTATGATGAAATATCTTGATCAGTTTTGAAAGAACATTGTAAAAATTTGTTTTGTTATTAGAAATTGCAGCTTGTTTCTATGAGACTAACGATCGATTTCCAAAGAAGAGAAATTGAAAGTGGCCAAGGAATTGATGTCGTATTACTTGAAACGTTTAGATGCGGAAAATTGGCGGCTATATTTTGTTGGCGGCAAATTAAGCTAAGCCGATCTTACTTTTGTCGCTCAACTTTTGGATTACTTCAGTCTCATGATGAACGAGAATGATTTATTTATTTCTATTGT
>QVNZ01011151.1:0-14484 GCA_014825645.1 Pseudomyrmex dendroicus | reverse complement strand
CAATTATTATCTAAATATTAAAATAAGTTCGGTTTATGCTATGTTTCTAAAACTTTTGATTGAGATCTTACCTTGAATACAACCTTAAACGAGAGACAATTTGAAATACAAAGTATCCGAGACGACGCGTAGATAGAACGACGAGTGGTATCGCGTTGTTGTTGTTTTTCGCATCTTTCGACGGTGGAATTGTCGCCGCGTCATTTTTCGGATACTTATCAATCGTCTCGTCGAGTCACATTGAACATTGGCTAGCTTTAAAAGTTTCGATTAAATTGTTGTTTAAGACGCGAAGAGCGAATAAATTCGGATAATAATGCGGTAAGTTCGATTGAAAAAACCGTTATGCAAAAATTGCGCGACATTTTAGATTTACTTTTCTTGAATTTTTCTTTTGATTCAAAGATTCTAAAAAAGATGCAGTAAAAAAAAAAAATAATATGGTGGCAGACAAATGTTCCCGCGAGAGTTCCGCGAATTCGCAATTTATTCAAACGCGACACTCCACGAACCATGCCGGAATCTCCCACTTCCGTAATTTTTGAGGCGCTTAACGAGCTCGCCGCTACACGTTGCATTGCTCGTTAATTATGCAATAGCGAAAAACCGTGCAGTGCGTTATTATTCTGGATTAATTCGGGACGTTAAAAACTTTTCTCGGAAAAAAAAAAAAAAAAAGAAAACCAATCGAATTCTCGCCATAAGCAACTAAAATATTTAGCGATTTTAACACGATTTTTTTGTTTTACGTTTTGTAACACCGTGAGATCGCGTTTTTTAAAGTTTAAATGCGATCTATCCTCTTTTGTTCGCTGTCGCGAATGTATTATTTCCGCCAACGGCAAAAACGCGCGCGTGTGTGTGTGTGCGCGAAAACGCGCGGCGATCGATGTGAACTTTTTCCCTCTTTCATTTACAAGACTTCGCGTCGACGTGACCGGTTTATGTTACATCTTCCCGCGATACTGGGCCAACGAGGAAACATTCTTTCCTTCCTTCCTTTCTTCCTTCGTGTGTCATGAGAAGAGGAAAAACTGCGAGACACGGGGAGGGGAAACTTCGGAAAACAACCCTTCTTCTCGATCCGACAGCGGCAACCTAATTTTGCTCCCGTTACGTTGTTGTTGCGGATAGTGTATTTCTTCGAGGAATATATATTCCTCGAGAGAGACAAACAACGCTCGCACCCAAATGGCAAGACGCCCATAAATCTTCTGCGCGCAAACACATCGCGCGCACTGCGCGTATGTAAACTCCGGCTTCGTGGGTTTTCCCGACGAGCGAAACAGATCGCGGGGCTGGCGGATGAAAAGTGCCCGATAAAAATGGGTAAGTAACGAGCGCGAGGCTCGGTTTTTTAACGACGCACGTCGGTCGGCTGAAAGTAGATACGGAAACTCCGCCCTTAATCCCCTCGCGCTGCAAGAAACGCGCTGCAAGCCGCGCGTCGCGACTTCGATTAACCCTTTCTTCACGCTGAAGCTCATTAAAGTTGGTCGGAAGTTCGTCGAAGGATGAAGCTCCCGAACGACGCTTCTCCGCAATCTCGGATAACTCGAACTTGGCAATTACTCGTTTCGTTCGAAAAACAATTTTCCCGACAAACCCGCGGGTTTTTGCATAAATTTTTTTTTTTTGTTTTGCATAAAATTTCGCAGAAGAAATTCATCGAATTGCGAGAGAGAGGTCAGTTAAACTCGGCAAAGGCGTGGGCGTCGAACGTATGTTCTTATGAAAAATGCCGATGACAGAAACGGGAATTTAATAAATCATCCGCTACCCACTGCGCTTGTGTTTGTCCTCGCGACGCCCACGGGAGGATTCGCGAAGCGCGTAATCGAGTTGGCCTTAAGTAGTCGCCGGGATCTCTCTCTCTCTCCTTGGTCCATATCGTCATTAATTACTATTTAACTATTCAAGCCCACGTTGCGCGCGATGAGAAACCGCGCGCGAGATGCGCGCAACATCTCGAAAATGCGCGACGGCGAACTTTCCAATCATTAATTCAGCGCTGCAGTTTGCATCTCATTAAACTGAATGAAGCTTTAATAAAACTACGCGGGAGGTAAATAAAAGTTTTTTAAATTGCTAGTGAAAGAAAAAAAAGGATCAGTCATCGCGACCGATATAAAACGCAACGCAAACAAATGTATTTTGCAACGAGAGAGATGTGCGTATGAAAGATGCGTTTATCCAATCGCGCGAACGGCGAGACAATTTTCTCAGTGAATATCGGAGATTGTGAAAAAATAGAGAAAAAATATAGGAAAAAGAACGAGTGCGGATGATGTTCTCGGCAGATGTGATGCGCGTTCCCTAAACGTATAATTCAGCACGCGGAAATAAAAGTTCGTCGTCGCGCGCGGCGCGATGAAATTCCGTGGCAGGTAACGAGAGTCGCAATGTCACCGCTCTTATCGGCCACGCAGCTCCGTTAATTAAACGAGTTAATTACTCACGGTGGTATAGCGAGAAAACCGCACGAACTTAGGAAAGAGCGGGCCGGCGGATGACGTTAATTGCAGGCGATTTGCGCTATCGCAGATGCGAGTATATATATATATATATATACACACAAAGTACGGGATTTAACAAACCCTCGATAAATGCACTAGACGTCTGCTGAAATCGCCGCAATTTTTCCTGATATAGAAGACAATTTAATTTAAAATACAGAGCAGGGAACTGACGATACGAGAAACAGGGCTGTTAAGGATTGAAAGCATTGAAAAATAAATCGAATAACAAAATTAAACACGAGAAAAATTATATTTAATGTTTGTCTGTCGGTCCTTATTTTTATCAATTATTGGAAAAAATATTTGAAAATGTGAATTCGAGATTTTGCGATTCTAGAAAGAAAAATCTTCAATGCACAAAAAAATTTGCTGGAAATAAGTTATTGATAATGATGATTGATTGTTATATATGATCTCTCAAAGAAAAATTTGATAAACTTATTGAGAAAATTGTTCTGTCAACAAAATGTTTTGTTGTGTTAACAACAACATTAATAAAACAAAAATTCAACAAATTCAAATTTTTTTTGGCCATATAATAGCGAAACACTTTTCTTTCTGCGTCAAGTTCTGTTGCATTACAAATTTTACATAAACTCTATACAAATTTTACGAATATGAAATTTTATATACGTATAACATATGTAAAAAAAAAAAATCGAGGCGAAGATAAAATTTCTTCCTGTTAACGTCGAAAATCAACGAAAGGGGAGAATGAACGAGACGCGCCGTAATCGCCGCGTGATTCACGCACGCGGGTCGCAGTTCGCGGCGAGGGTTTGCACGAAGGGGGTGCGCGACACGGTTGGATATTATATGAGTAATTAGTATGTAGAACGTGTGTGTGTGTGTGTGGCACTGCGACGCGTGCAACATCGGGGAATGTGTACGTGCGAGCAGATAAACTTTCACGCGCGCGCGACGACACAATCCGCGGCTATATATATATTTCCGCATTCTGTGTTTGTTAGTAATTAAATACCGTGCGCCATTCGGAGTGGCGGCGCGCGTTTATTAATAACGTCGCAAAAAGCGCACAATTAAGGAAGGATAGGAAATAATGATAATAAATAATTTCCGCGTGCCTGCGCAAATAATATCCGCATAATCGCGCAACGATACGCGCGCGCGCGCGTAATTAAGCGGCGCATGTTGTACGCAGCAGGTTTCGCATAGCCGATTTGCGGAGTTTACATATTGCTCGTTCAATAAACGCGTTCTTCTCTTTTTTTTTAAGTCCGCACAGGCGAATAAGAGAGAAAGAGAGAAAAAAGCTATCGTTTCTCCGGAAAACGAGGGTGTAATCGATTTATAAAAATGTACGAGCGCGTTACGTTCCGCGTGCGTAGCGCTTATCGCATCGCTAAGTGGTCCTTCCTTGAACAAGGAGCAGTCGGAGTGCCTTTCTTTAATTGCGCGACGCTCGCGTGGCTCCGCGAGGAGCCTCTTTTTCCGAGACCGGCGGGGGCACGAACTGCAAAAAGCCCATCAAAGAACCCGGAGAAAGAAAGTTTCCCCCCCTCCCTTCCACCTTTCTGGCTTCGTCTCATTGGATCTCTCAATTTCCGTCCCTTCCGTAGCGCGCACCTTCGCAGCTCCTTTTCTTTTCTTTTTTTTTTTTCAAAAGAAAGGAAGAGAAGAAAAAGGAAACGAAGAAAAAGAAGAAGCGCACGTGTACGCACAGCGGAACTCCCTTTCCATCTCTTTCCTCTCTTTCTCACCTTCTCGAGAGTGAGGAACGCGGAAGGACGACGCGTCTCTCTATCACTCTCTCGCGAGGAGAAAACTAGTTTGTTAAACTCGTTACCGATCTCCTGAAATCACTCGGTTCGATCGCTTTTCCTACAAAGGAGCGAAGAGCGGTCAGACGAAAATTCCCGTTTCATTTCGCAGCCGCGCAACTTAACGCTCGAACGTTTATACCGGTCGGTTATTAATGGCGGCACGCGCGATCAATTTAACGAATTGCCGCGAGGACTCGCTCAGTCGTCACGTCCTGCACGCGCCCGCCGCGCAGAGGGTCAAGGCGCGTCTCTTTGGACTCGCGAAACGCGCGTCACGCACATGTTCTCCGACACGAGCAAATTTGCGGAGCCGCAACGAGAGAGGAGCATCCAAGCGGGGATTAAAATCGACCGCAGATTGATCAAAGAATTGCCGGAAAAGCCGTAACGAGTTAAGCCGGAGACATAGCCGCGCGCGCGTTTGAGATTCACCGTACACTTCCGTACATCTACAAAGCGAATTCTTTTCAGATCGAACGAACACCGGTAATCAGTCACGACAATTTCTTCAACATTCGCGCCGCGACGATGGAATTTCCAATCAAAGCGCGACGCGTAATCAGCGAACGTGGCGAACAGCGCCGATGTATACGCGCGACAAGTAATTTATTATCCGTCGATTCCGATACAGGATCGGCGACGCGTAACCGTAGGATCGAGCGATTATTCCCGTATAAGAGAGACGACCCGACGTCGCGATTAGAGAGAGAACGAACGCTCATCGCGGACGTAAATGTGTCACCGCCGTGTACGCATTGCCCGGCAACCCGCGATAAAAACATAATATAGTATACGACGCGAGTCGCTTATCTGCGATCTCTGTGCGCTCGCGATGCGTCAAATCGCGCAACTTTATCGCGCGCGCGCGCGCGCGCAATCGATATCGCGATAATATTTTTCTCGCTCGCTATTTTGACGTGCGCGAGAAAACAAAATAGGTCTACAAATAAAATCTATAAACGAGATATAATAAACACGCGTGTCCAAGTTTATAATAAACGGTATAAATATTGCAATTAAGAAAAAATGTTCTTAGCGAAAATATTTATAATATAAAATATTTTTTTATCATCAGCCACGTAATCTAGTTAAAAGACTCTCTTATTATACTGATTGGATTGCCTTGTGATAACGAAGAAAAAGCGAAGCAGCACTCCGGGTATATATTGCCAGTTTCGTGCGATAAGAGAGATATTAGAAAGAGTGTTGATCACAACTTTTGATTAATGTCCTTAACTTTTCAAAATTTTACCGCATAAGAAACCACACAGCCTCTTCAAGTGCAATAATCTTTTAATTGCTAAAGAGAGAGAGAGTGTGTGTGTCCGCTGATCGATGCCGGGAATAATGACGGGAAGGAAGCTTTCGGGAGAGTTTCGTGCGAGCAGACCAGCCGGTTTCTCTTCTCTAGTAGTCAAGCTCTATTCTAGTCGGACGAACGCGCGCACGGACGGGATGGCGCCGAGCGGCGCCGCGAGCTTGACGGCGCCGGCAGCTTGATATATACCGGGTGGCACGCGAATTCAATGGAAGTTTAAATGAATCGCATTGTTTCGAGAGTCGTCGTCGTCACGGTGGGTCCCCGGTGCTTTTTGGCGGCGCGAAAGGAAAAATATTGCGCGTGCGATATGGAAAAGCGGATACGCGCGCGCGCGCGCGCGCGATGCATTAGCCGGCTTCAATATGGTTTGGCCTTGTGGCTGCCTTGTTTCGTGCCGTTCCACGAGCCAATCTCAATTACGAAGAGACGTACATACGAAGGAACGGCCATTAACGCGTCACTTATGCGCCGTAAAAAGAATAATGCGAGTGTGTCGCTCTTGCCGGCGTCACGCCAAAGTTTATGCACGCAAGAAATATATTACGGCCTCGGTTACGCCTCAAAGAAAGTAGCGCACTTGATGCGCGAACCGTCGTCCCTTACGTACACGACGTGTACACTTGTATACTTGTACGCTAGCTACCGCGTGGCGCGCCGACAATGTTCCCGTTTAATCGCTCGATCGCTTTGTATCAATTATTGCTCGAAGCCATTGACGATTTAAATGGCGGATGGTCGTGTATATATATATACACGCGTATAGCGCAACGTAATATATAAATTTTACGCGACTTTACATTACACGTCGCCCGTTAATGTAAGTCGTTGCGCTCGCCTCTAATGGCCGCGTTTCATTAGCCGCCGCTATCATTAATCGTGATTTCCTATCACCTAATTAGACGGGCGCGACTTACACGCACGTGACTACTTACAACTCCGCGGCTCTCTCTCTCTCCCGGTCGTAACTCCCGCCCGTAAATCTCGCCCCTTTCCGAACGCGATGGGACACCCGGGAAGAAGAAGGGGGTTAACGCCGCGAGGACTTTACAGTCCTCGTAAAAGTCCTCCTCCCCGCGCGAGTTGCACTTCCGCGATGCTATATAACGTTGCGTTTCTTTCGGACGCATCCACTATAATTTTTATTCAACATTCTTCGCGAAGCGGAAGAGAGATATATGTATATATATCTATACGCAAAAGGAATCGATCCTGAAACGTACGCGTAAAGTGTTACGTAAAATAGAATTTATGGGAGTCGCTATAAGGAAAGTTGATATTGCGGCTTTAACGAAACGACAGAAAAATTATTGGCAGGAGGAGTTTTGTAGAGTCGATTACGGAGAGAGAGAGGAAAGAATCACAGGGCAAATCGCGTATCTATATAGCGGTTTGTATCTATGTACGCCGGAATATACAAAAGATAGGATGATAACGCGATGCGGCGCGATTCGCGTTAGTGTCGTAATTGCCTTCGCATCGATTGTTTTTTACGAGGTCAGTTCTGTTCAACAACACACAACCAACTGTGCTACGATTCTCTCTCTCTCTCTCGTGGCCCAGAATCTCGCCCTCTCTCCCTCCTCCTCCTCTTCCTCCCGAAACTTGTAACATCTTGCGGAAATCAGAAATCCTCGAGCGAGCTGCAGAATAAATCGCGCGTGCGCACTTGGATCGACGTCTCGTGACGAATTCGCGTTGATTAAACAATTTGACTTCAAATTAATTTTGCGAGAATGGTCTTACAATGGTCTTATGTCTTTTGCTCTCTGAAAGTCGAGTTAAGTGGACGAATATACGTTCGGGCTCCGAACATTCACCGCACGATCGACAACGGTTCACTGTTCGCGCGGAGACATCGTGAATCGAGATGGAAAACGAGTCACGCGGAAATCGAGACACGCAACAACGAAAAACCAAGAGACGATCACCAAGACGTTCAGTGACAGACTGAACCGGACGGACTACCGAACCACCGCGTTCGGTTTCTCCTACACCCTGAAGGTGTTCGAGGAGGCGCTAGCCGAGGGCGACCGAGCGCCACCGAGCGCTGCCGATCCGGCTCGTTGCACCGAAAGCTCCGCGGCTGCAGTTATCTATTCCCGCACGCTCGCTTCGCGGTGCATGATACCGTTGTGGGTGGCACGTTAATGCAGTTGCCGCAAGTTTCACGGGGTTGGGAACGGTCTAATAAAGCCCACTGACCTGTCCGTTAGCGCGCTATAAGCGCCGCGAATTTAACCGATAAAACGCGAGCTTGCCAAAAAATTGTTTCGCGGCGAACTAATCGCAAGATTTCGCAAACAGATATCTGTACATGTTACTCAACACAACCCTTTTCCACGTTTGAGAACTTTCTTTCATTGTGTGTTAGTTTTGTATATTTCACGTATTTAACCCTTCGCATACAGACTCCAAAACTGACGACTGAGTAACGCGGACACTGGGACACCCACGCGACTTCGAAATCAAATATCTTCGCAAAAAATTAATTTCAATTTTTGTTCTTTTTTTGAATCGAAAGTTGGAACGATCTGCGCCGAGATAAGAAAAAACCAAATTGAAAAAATCTCTAGTGGTAGATATAAAAAAAAAAAAACAATTTCTTTATGCTAGAGACACCGGTTTGAAATGTTTTGAGTGAGATTCGCGCATGCGAAGGCTTAATTTGCATACTTAAAAGAACACGTCATTACATATTCGTACATATTAAATTTTTTTTTTTTTTTGTTAAAAGATATTTGAAGATCGTTTTATCTCTTCTGGCTGAACTCGTCTTATATTTATTACGTACATTACGAGCCACCGCAATCAGAGAGCTGTATCACTTCGTCGATTGCGGGACCGATAGCGGAAACTGCGCTGCTGCTGTCCGAGAAAAAGCTCGTGTTTGCTCGGGCGATAGAACGGTTAAGATAAAACGAATCCATTACATCCTGAGAACGGATGCCCTTTAAGGTGAAGCGACAAGAACCCGCAGCTGACATAATCACAGAGGAAGAGTGAACGTGACTATTACCGGCAACAACACACAGTATATACGCACACACACACACCGCGCGCGGCGGCGGCGGCCGATCGTAGCCGCGAGAAGATTACTATAGCGGTTAACCGAATAGCGACACTTAGGCTTAAAATTATTAGGATAGCCGCAACTGCCTGCTCGTGAGTTCTTTTTAACTCGTAACTCGTTAAGACGCGCGCGTCACGAGAGAAAGAGAGAGAAAAAAAACCGTCACTTTGCGGTGTCGTACCGCGTGGCGCGTTCTTGCGAAGATGCGCGCGATATGTATGAGAATCATCCGCTCACATCCGCGACGAACTATCAGTCTCGCGAGTGCAATGAATCATCATTGGGCCGTCATCTTCAGGCATAAATAAATAATGAAATCCGGGAACAATGAAGATGAATATATACGTGCGCGATGAGGAAGTGTCGCGCGATTTTTCCATTTCTAACGTCGAGACGAGCAGGTCAGAGGACGTGAAGATGAGAAAATGCGAAAAAAAAAAGAGGAGAAGAGCCGAAAGAACCGGCCGAGGTCGCGCGTCGCGCGATTGTATTAGTGTAATTATGTGGGCGGGACGGTCTGGGCGCGGCTTCTTAATTAACTCCGCTAATTTCTCGATTAACGACAACGGCGCGGAGCGCCTTCCCGCGGGAGGGAGATGAAAAAAAAAAAAAAACCAAAAAGTTGGAGACGACAGTAGCTTTTTCCACCAGTGAGATTTTCGTCTGTGGCGCGATTTGCGCGCGTCCGTCCTCGGAAATTCTAGCGTTTTCCCTTTGTTCGCACTCGTAAGCTACATGCCTGATTATAAATGTCGACACGCCAAGCGGAGCGTGACGTCCGAAACGCCGCTCGATGGAAAACAAGGCATTAATTAGCGGCGCAGCCTCCCGCGCGCCGCCTCTCGCGCGATCGTCACGCGAGTATAGTATTTTTTACAGTCTCGCGGAGATGGGATGCGGTACCGTATGCGTCCGTACCGTGAAACGGAATAAAAAAAACAGCGATATATCCGATATGTATCACAGCGATGGAAAAAAATCGCAATTATATCGTTACTTGCAATTCGGATCTCGTGCGTTGCTTGCGCTTATATATTGTTCAAACTACGCGATTTTTTTTTTTTTATTATTATTTCCGCGCGTGATTCTCACACCTGTTGACGCATCGGCGCAATTTAACGCATTTTATGGCACCACCGAGCGTTTATTGCGTCACGCGAGCGTATCACGGGAATTCATAGCGGGAAACTCGCGCGGAAAGAAGAAGACGACGACGACGACGACGACGAGGTATGAAATTCTCGAGACGACGACGAGAGGGGAAGAAGTAAATATCCTCGGGAAAAAGAATGTGGGCGCCGCGATGGAAAATAACGATCGGGGACGTCCTAGAAAAACACTGTTCCGGACGGGAATATTTCTCATTTTCGGGGGAAAACGAAGATTCCGACCGACCGACAGAAACGCGGCTCCAATCGGTTATATCGCGCGTTCGAACCGCTCGCGGGGGGTTGTTTTGTTTGGGAGACAAATTACGGAATCTTATTGCAGACGTTATGTTATACTACGGTCTCGTACGGCGGTCTCCGCACCAATCGCATGACCCTCTCTTTTTTTTTTTTTTTACGAGCCAAGCGCATCCTTCTTTGCACGCTCTGATAACAATCTGTCCCCTTCCGTGGAAGACCGACTGCAACGCGTCTCGCTCTCTTCTTCTTCGTTTTTTTTTACGGCCACTTTGTTACCATTACGGAATATTAACTGCAATGCATCTCTTACGGACGTCGCATAACACAAGCAGTAAAATCGTCGGTCCGAATTATTACCTCGCAAAAAAAAAAAAAAGAGTCAAGATGTACGAAGAATTGCTTGCGCGCGCGCGCTTTGATATTCCGAACTAAAAAAATTGGTCGAATACTTTCTACGTTTTGAGAGATTTCTAAAATGTAAGAGAGAGTTTTTCTGAAGACGCATTAATTATTACACTTATTTATATCTAAATTAATTCAACGCCTTAACTAACTCCATTTTTACTTTAGTGCCGATAGATTATCGCACCGCGTTACTAATTAATTGCTCGCGTTACAGATCTCGAACAATGACGTGTACAATATCCTCTATTTTTCCGAGGCACGGACTTTGTCTTACGATCTGCACCGGCCATCTTGAGGTCTTAAAGCAACACATGACTAATTCCGCGCGCGAAACTGTCACGAAGAGCCCGTTTGAGCATTAGCGTCATCATTTTCGCGATTGTGACTCCCGGGAGTAACGAAGAGAATTAACGCCCATATGCTATGTTTGTTTTCTCGTCTCGAGAGTCTGTGTACATCCCCCGCGATTTCTCTACTTCCATTTCTATGGAAATTTCTCGTTTCGCCAATGTACACAGCGGTTTCGAACAGCGTTTCCTCCGCTGCGGTTGCATAGGTAAAGCGGCCTAAGATTCTGCATATTTGCCGGAAAACGGACGTCCGCCGTCGTCGGTATAACGCGCGACGCGCAAAAGCTTTCTTCGCCGCACATTCGCAGACTACGAACGACGACGACGACTACGATAAAAGGGAAGAAAAACACCATGAGTGAGTTCTCGACGTTGTTCTCCTAAAAAGCGAATAAAACTGAAACTACGCGCGCATTAAACTAAGTATATGAAATATTTTTTCGTACATTTTCGCGGAGAAGAGTCACAATTTTTTTTTTTTTACATAAAACATACGTGCCGTAAAAAAAAAAAAAAAAAATTATTGCTCCTCTGCATACATATATACATCGCGCTTTGTAAAACGGCTTCCCAGTAAGTTCTTCTTGCGTTTCGCGTGTAATATTCTTCTGGCAGTCAAAGTTTGCTGCTGCTTTCTCGCTTTTTCGATGCCGTAATGCAGAGCGTAATAACGGTTATTTATAGGCAGTAAACGGCGCGCGCGTTCTTTTTTTATTTTTTCCTTCCCCGAACCATCCTCCTTCTGTTCTCCCGTTCCTCTCGTTCCTCGAAACGCGGAGGGCACGCGGAGGAGAGCTCTCTCTCGCGAGAAATCGCGATAACCTCGGAATTCGGTCGGTAGTATCGCGCTTTTATTTCTCCCTTCTCCCTGCACCGCGCGATGATGAGATCGCGGGAACCGCGTGCGCGGATACGAGAGAGTGCGCGATCGCAAACGCCCGAATCACCCGCGGACGTTTCCCCGAGATACGGGAATTTTGTCGTCGAGCTTGGATGACAGCTTGTAATAAAACGCAAAAGGCGTTTTTTTTTATATGTTGACATAGGAATGCGAAAATTTAGTCGAAATTTATCTTTGTCTTTCGAATTGACATCTGCTTGACCTACGAAGAGATTCACTCGTGTGTTCTTTTTTCTGCAAATTAAACGTTTAATAACGCAAGAGCAGTTTTTTTTTTTTTTTTTTTAAGTTTGAAATTGTTACTTGATGTATTTCACAATTTGAATTCGAGACACCGCACGTGAATAATAGTAAATAAGAAAATATATCGACTTATTAATCTCTCCGCGGCGCGTAATACGATACCGATTCTGGCCGAGCGCGATCCGAACAAGCCGCGGACGGGGGAAAAGCAGGGAATGCAGAAATTGCACGTCTTGCGCCGCGCGTCTTCCACGACGGCATACCGCGCCTCGGTGGTATCGTGGTTAATTGCGGCTGACAAAGAAATTCCCAGGCGCGAACTCAAGATACGAAGGAGGGAAATAATAGAGAGAGCCGCGGGAGATGAAGGAGTTAAGCGGACGAGAGAGAGAGAGAGAGTGATTCTCTCCTCTGCCAAGGAAAACCGAGGATTATCGGCATGCAAAGACAATTTGCCTTGGGTAATTGCGCATCTCGTTGACTTTTCATCGTCGCGAGTGTTGTATTAACAACGAGTACAGAGACGAGAGAATTTTCTCGGAGAGTTTTTATCAGCTGACACACATAAGAATTGCCGATCTCTTTCAAATTCTTTTCGCACTCCAAGTACCGTATCGATATTTATCGGCAATTTATTTTTTTTAACTTTTCTTACATTGCGATGTTTATCATGTGACAAAGAGTCACGCGAAGTCGTTTTAAAGTTAAGATGTTGCACTTAAACGCAAGAGGTTTGTTTTCCCTGTCAATACGCTGGATTTATAATAGATATATAAATGTTTCCATCAGAGAGAGAGATTATAACAGTGAGATACGTTCACGCGAGCGGCGGAAGATATATAGTTATTGGAACTAATATCGAGAAAGAATAATTCGGAGATTTCGATAATTGTCTCGTCGGGGAAGATAAATCTCTCTCGTGGCGACTTACCTTATTCGCCAGGTCCAGCATATTTCCCGTCCCGCCGGCGGCCGCCTCGACCAATTTCTGAAGACTATGAGGTTCCGGCGACAAATCACGAGCACCGCTGTCGAATTCCCAACTTTCATGTCGTCCCGAAACGGTTCCTGAAAGTGGAAATTGCAATTTCTCGTATTTACAATGGAAAATTGAAATTGCACACACATGAAAGTTTGCGCGCGTCGAAACACATTGTAGACTGTCTCAAGCGAAGTTTTTTTTTGAAACAGCGTGAAATTTTATTTGCGAGAAAATCAAAAACGATTTTTCCTGAATATTACCGCGCGCAGCAATGAAGATTTACGTGCGCCAGAGTGGCGCGGCGAGAAAATGGAAGCGAGCGAACGCAATATCGTTCAAGTCGTCATTTCCAATTCATTCGTCGATCTCGCGTATCACATTCGGTTATACCGCGAGCCATCTCTGGCCGGAGAATGTTGTACAAATGCAGTATTTCCGCTATCATCTGATATTCCTTGTTCGATCAATCACCAATTTCAAAGCAAATAGCTCGCGCTCTATAATTTTCCCGCGACATGCAACGCCGCTACTGCACGCTATAGATATCATCGCCGGATATATATATATATATTATCATTCGTCGCTAGGTATTCGTCGCGATTTCTTGGTGCAATTTTCACAAATACTTCTGCGTTTTCAGAATCGAAACGAACGCGAAAACGCGAGACATTTGTCAGCTGCCTCACCTGACGAGATTTTCGTTTTTATTCTCTCTGAAATATTTTTTGTCGCCGGAAAAGAGAACATTTGTCCGGGAAATTCGTGCGATCTTGTTGAACAAAGTAGCGCTTACCGAGACTGTTATCGCTGCTGGTGGGCAGATATTCCGGTGTGTGCGTGTGATGCGGACTGCCCCGTCGTTTGCCCGCTCTCAGCGCCTCGATTTCCGGTCGCAGGGCCAGACGCCGCCTGAGGAACTCTTGATAGGAAATGCGACCGTGCTCGTCCGCGCCCAATTCCCGCATCAATTCCTCCACCGAATTCTCGAGGTTCAATTCCCGGCATACCGTCAATAGATCCTGGCTGGAAAGTCCGCAAGAACGGAAGACGACGATTAAGAACCGGAAAACGGTTAGTGCGTCAAAGAAAAACGCTCTCTCTCTCGTCGCTTCTTTCGGCGAACGAGTTCGAAAAAGCAATGGACAATGTTTATTAGCAAACAACGGCGGCGTTCACGGCGGAAATAGAATGTGTATGATCTTACGGGCGCGCGAAAGTGCCGCGAAGTGACTCAATCGTGAAAACGTGGAAGCGGAATCCATCGCGGCCGCGCGGCCGCGAACGCCGAGGATCGTTTCAACCACTTAACGCGACTCGCAAATAACAAAATCGCATCGTGTGTATTAAGCGGAATGTGTATTACGAAGACTAAGTACTCTTCGCATGAATAATTCACGAGATGAATTATTCATGCGTCGGAGGCGCAGGAAGAGATGAGGCACGAAACAGTTAAAAGTATATAGAAAGGCTATGTTCGTAGTTCGGCTATACAATATGTAT
>QVNZ01011144.1:0-53105 GCA_014825645.1 Pseudomyrmex dendroicus | reverse complement strand
TTCAATAACTAAAAATTTTTTTGCTCGATATTGACCTGTTTTGTACCTTATATTGTATTTTACAACACGAGCGTTCTATACTTCTTTATCTTATAAAAATTATATATTGTACACAAAAAATACATATCTATATATGTAGTTTTTATGTACAATATATTATAATCATTTAATATAATATCGTTGAATACTTTGCAATATTTAGAATTTGTTAT
Source organism: Pseudomyrmex dendroicus (assembly GCA_014825645.1). NCBI lineage: Eukaryota > Metazoa > Arthropoda > Insecta > Hymenoptera > Formicidae > Pseudomyrmex > Pseudomyrmex dendroicus. The sequence continues at coordinate 52,893 of QVNZ01011144.1, read as the reverse complement.
GTTTTTCCAATATCTAGAAAGTTATTTAAAATTATCAGAAGCAGAATTAGGACAAGCTAAACGTCAACTATTTGAAATCATATTTAATCGGAAAATCATTGAGTTCCATTAATTATAAATAGATGTTAACTCTCGATTGTAATAGGATTACGAAATAAATCGCAGATAATATCTGTAATGTCTGCTTTCTCGCAAAAAAAAAGAAAAAAAATACAGAAAACGACGGCGATAAATAAGTATTTATGGGAAAAATAGTCGATGATCAGATGAAAACTCGCGAATCGCAATCGCAGCGCGGAGAGGAAGGAAGGAATGAAAGATGAGAGAACGAGTAGGTGAGAGAGACTCGAAACGAGGTAAAAATTGATTCGGCAGGTGAAACCTCCGGCTCTGTTCTCTGTTGATTTAAGCAACGTACCGACTGCCTCGTGCTCTATAATCATGGCGTGCAGTCCGTTATTACTCCGCCGCCAATGCCTATCTCCTCTCGGTCTTTTTCGTCGACTCGCCTTCTTCTCTCCTCATCCTCCGGCTCCGCTGTTCGTCTTATTGTTTTTTTCTTTCTCTTTTGTTCCTCCACTATCGCTTATTTTCTCTTTTCCCAGCTCGCGTTTGCCCGATTTCATCTGCTCCTTCCGTTTCTCTGCGTGTTCGTCATATGAACGCAGCGGAACTACAGTTTCTATCCTTCTTTCCTTTCCTCGTCGGTCCACCTGAGTCGCGGTAACAAGGATAACGAGGATCATCCTTAAGACCGCAAATAATAAATGCTTTTCTGCGCGCCTCATAACTTTGTAAAATTTCTCTCAACGTTGGTCGATTTTACGTCGCGCGCGCATGCGGGTTTTCCTAGAGAGTCGTAAGCTGAGGAAATTGGCGCGTTTCTCAGTTGCGGAGAGATTTGCAAGAAGTCGTGATTGACCATTGGAATTTCGCTCGCGGAAAGTTCTTGACGAGAGAGTAGGGACCGTAACGAAAATTAGTAGAAGCAGCTTGGCGATTGCCAATCGGCACGGGAAACTAAGAAAGTCGATGGGATCGAGAGGTCTTTTATCATATTATAGGGATAATTATGTACAAAAAAAGTCGATATTTTTTTTAGATTACATAGCGTGATTCTTTCGAAAAAATAATTAATGCTTAAAAAATGTTGGTATAAATTTAGAAAGAGTGAAATATTTATGTATCTATAGGACAATTACTTTGAAACGAGTAGCTAGATAAGCATTTCGATAAATGAGTAATTGACATTTTGAAATTTCAATTCAAAACGGGTGTAAAATTGTGCATTAGATTAAAGATTTTGTACAAATCCATCTCTTCTCTCTCTTACTTAAGTCTTTTCTTAGTCTCTGACTTCTCGATATCGATAATTTCACTCTTCTCGTAAGGATCTCTTTTAGATTCCAGATCCAATTCGACTAGCTTTGGCGCGACGTTTTGAATATAAATAAATAAAATTTCTGAAATAAATATTTTGAACTCATGTTGTTTATGATGAGATAAAAGCGGAGTTGATGATGTTTGTAACGATTTTTACGTTTACTTACATTGAAAAAGCGGGCTCATGCGAATTAAAACATCAGCCATATCTGATTCGGTCATGCGCGTACATATAACTTTTTATTTACGTATAAATACAACGTCTAACTGCGTCCTCTAGCTGTCTATTCGTAATGTTCGTAATTTTTTCTTTCGCGTTTTTGTATACGAACACCCTGTTTACGGCTCGTATTAGTCCTCTTTTCATTTGTGAATTTTTACGAGCGGAAAAATATATAATAATTATATACTGTTTAGAAATAACAAATATTATACATATATTAATTATACATTATTTGGAAGTTTTCTGCGTGCATATTTCTTTCTACCGTTGTCATCTGCATCCAATCTCTCGCGACTCACTTAAATTTGAGTGGCGTAAATGCGAATTTTCTTTTAACGTCAGGCATTTTTTCCTTCGGCACCTAAAGTTTTAAATTTTGTAGTCTTTAAGGTACGCGATCCTTCCCGCGAAATTGATTTTCTCAGCGTGAGAGAATGTCGAGAGGCTCCGACGACGGACGGCGCAAACGGCGAGCGGTTTTACAGCAGTTCCGCGAATAAATCGCGCACTTTTCATTCGTTAAATTCGCTTTCGGCTCGAAGTGGATAAGTTACGATTTTTCCACGGGCGAAGATCGCACAGCGGCGATTCCGGCGCCGTTTGCGCTTATGTGAGTTAAATTGCACCGTGGCACTATGCCGGCTGTGAGTTATTGCACTATGAAGCGCAAAAATAAACGTTTCTTGGCTTAGTTACTTGCCAGCTAACTGTGCCAAGCGAAATATTCAAAGCAAACTGCCAACAAATATTTAGATTAGTGTGTACTGTATACTAAACGTTGGGTTTTATTAAAAAGATATTGAGATAATTGCTTTGTTCTATATATTGTTACTTCAATTACATCAATTTAATTCACTTTTTAATGAATGTAGATTATTATTTACAATTTGTTATACTTTGATTTCTTACTTTTCTTATTCTTCTATAAGGGAAAAACTGTCGTATAAAATATCATATTTAAGATTTCTTTGACGCCTGCTTCATTTTAATTCAACATTTCTCTATTTTTATATCGAGCGAATATTTAATTCGGTGAATATAGATTAAAAATGTTTGGAAGATTTGCGACGTTTATCTTTTCAGTATTTTTTCAGACAATCAGTATTTTCCTCGAGTTCTGATAAACGATTCGAGTTAGCCCAATTAACGCATTTTTTTAAAGCACGTTTGGTTTGTGTATAAAATATTAAAATTTCACCGTCGGTTTCGTGACTACCGCGGCACTCGAGCAAGAACTAGAACTGAAAGTAGGTCGAAGTAAATCGCAAAGTGAACGAGGTTGAAGTCTTAACAGAAACCGTCAAGATGATGTAGGACTCTAACAAAGTTTGTCTTAGTCGTTTTGCTAAATTTCAGGCAGCTGGCATTGATATTGTCAGTCAATAGATATTGCTTACATTATAGGCAGATTGCATATAATTTCGCAAATACAACGTGATCTGTAACTTATTGCATTCGGTTTAAATCTAACTATGAAATTACCATGAGCAAAAATTTATCGTAAAAGTTTCATTTTCTAAATACATATATATGTACTTTTTTTACATAAAAAAGTATTTGGAACACACAAATTCTTTAAGGAGCTTTGATTCAATTATATAATATTTTTTCAAGTGTGATTTTCTATACATTAATATACTATAATAATCATATTAATAAATTAATATATACATAATTTTTAAAATTGAAAGCGCAATAATTACCGATATGTTTTCTTTTATAGATACATGGTTGTATGTGTATAACAGATATGATAATAGTATGATAAGAAAGATTATTTACGATGTGCGCACACAATATGGAATTATAAAAAACGTTATCCCAAATAGTATGAGGCCGAAGATAATACGGTGTGAATGTGTAGAAGTATTTACAATGTAAAAGTAATTATCAATTTCTCTCTTTCTCTTTCTGTGGCTGCCGCACACGCGTATACAACTTTGTCACGCGGCCGGTTTTCATAATCGCAGCACGCTTCCTCGTAAATTTGTCGGCACTGTATCATCAAAAAATATCGCTTCTCTGCTACGTTGTAGTAAGCCGAAGAGATGCTTTTTAAATTTTATTACACAGAGTGCGGACATCGCCGGATCGACACACGTTAAAAGGCGTAAAGAAACTCAAGCGCAAAGGAAAAAATATGAAAACTAGCGTAATACATAAGCGTTTTAGAAGAAAGAAAAAGATAATTCAATAAAAAATCATCAAAAATTTTACTTTGCAATTTACAGGCGCAGAAGATAAACAAAATTACACACACATACATAAACTTTCTTACTTTATTTACCATAAACGTTTTTATCGTTTACATTCGTATAAAAAAAATTGAAATTATGCTTAGTTTTTAATTTCTGTTGATCAAACTATTTAATTTTGAGATACAAAATTGTGATAGAATTGATGATAAACTGATAGAATTTTTACAGGTATACTTATTTAATTTGTTTAGTTTTTTTAAATATTTTTTAATAGTTTTGTAAAATATTTCTATAAAATTCTAATTTAACATTTATTTTCGAATATCTAACATTTAATATTTTATAAATCTTTAATAAATTTTTTTTTAATTTTTTATAAATCTTTGTAAGAAATTATAATTTCGTTGGAATTTTTTGCTTTTCAAAAAAAAATAGACGTCAGATATATCGAAAAATCTGTTCTCAAAATATCTTCTTTGATGGTATCAGGAAATAAATGTACAAATTAGTAAAATCACTAGTATATCTCAGTCGACATTTAATCAATAAATTGAGTTTGACAAGGATGATTGACGCGCATTGACAACGCAAAAGAGAGACAAAGTAACGAAGAAAGGAAAAGAAAAAAGAGAATCGTCTGCATGAAAAGAGACAACGAGAACGAAGGAGATGTAAAAGAGACTAGCGGGTGGTATCTCTCATCGAACGCGAAGAAGAAGGGGATACCACGGAGAGCAATTTGGCCCTGTAATTACGGGTAAACACGGGGAAAGCGGGGGAACAAGAAGAGAGCTAGGGACGACGGGATGGGGTGCACGAGAACCCTATAATCTTGGTGGGACCGCCCCTTGTTTGCTTGTATAATTACCCTATGGTCCTCCTTCGAAGAGGCCCCAATGCTGAGGCCCCGGTTCCAATCCGTTTCGTTCATTCTGTGTTGTGTGTGTGTGTGTGTGTGTGTGTGTGTGTGTGTGTGTGTGTGTGTGTGTGTGTGTGTGTGTGTGTGTGTGTGTGCTCAGCTATAATACCGATATCATTACCTAATGCACTGCTCATGCATTCGTGCTGCATGCTGCCTCGTGGCCACTCTCGCGGTCTTACGATATTCTCTCTTCGCTCTCTCGCTCTCTGTCGTTTTTTCTCTTTCTCTCTCCAGGAGTAACTCTTCTCTCCCGCGTTCTTTCCGCAACCCTTTTACTCACCGCCTTCTCTTCGTTTCCTCGCTCGACGATTTCTCAGGATTGACGTAATTGGCTTATTTGCATTGTTCCGTCTGTGTGCCTCTCCCTTATAATGCGCGCGATGGATCATTCGCGAGCGATTCAAAAGGCTTGTGGGAGCAAACGGAGTTGTCTTTGGTACATATGTAGGTAGTATAGGAAAACGTCGGCTTGCGCTTGTGCAAGACTTCGAATGTGAAATAGATGGAATTGAAATTCCTGAAAGCACGCGCGCGTAACTTTTTGAAAAGTCTCTATCGAAGATAATTCCATGATTTTTTGCTACGCTGCGACGAGCCGCGAGAAGATCAGAAAGTGGCGAAAAAAATTGAGTAGTTTAAACGTTTCTTGCAAATCTACTTATGCAGAGATATGAATAAATTGTTGTCCTTTGTCGAGATTGACCAGCGAGACACGGTAATTCGAGTCAAACATTAAGCCTATGTTCTGACCTTTCGACAAAATAGAAAATAATACAGATATGATATAGTCGACAAAACTCGAGAATTACATACGGATATCGTTTTAGGCGTGCTCGGTGCAGCGCGCCAAAATTGAGAGAAGACTGTTTATCTTTTGGTCATGAAGTTTTTACGAGAACGTATGTTTCCCAGGCCACTGTATTTCCTCGCCAAAGTTTCGCCAGTATAAATACGGAGATAAATATACAATAAGAGTATGGTTCTAATTTGATACAAAAATAGAGAAATTTACTAGGTAATCTTCATTCAATCATCTTTTTTTTTAGATGGAGTAGGCACATTCGTTCACTCTCGCGATTATTTTAACGCAACGTTATTTCTTCAAATTTATAGCTTGGGTCTAGTCAAGAGGCGGGCTAATCAAGACATATTAAAATAAACCATTATACTCTCGCAGAATGAATATGAACGAATGATTAAATTATTTCTTAAAAGCTTTTTCCCAAACCGACCGCGCGCTGAGTCAATTACATTAAATTAAATTAAAGTTTTCCTGCATTTTCTTCTTTGTTCCACTCTTCATCTCTTTCGCTCATTTGTCCCACTCTTTCTGCAGCCGGCTGCTTGTGTAATTAATTAACAAAATAGGATAATATTTTGTCAATTTGAGCGCAGCATCCTCTCGCGAAACAAAAAACTGAGCGATTACAACATCGATGATTTGAATGAGAAAATTATCGACTTGTGCCAACCAACTCCAATAAAAGTTAATAAGGTCCAAAATATAGACAGTATTAGATTTATAAGACATTTTATAAGATATTTCAAGATTTGTTCAAATATGATACTATCCAGATAACCGATAACTGTGTGTAACGTTTTTCAAATTCCGATTACTCAAAATATTCAAACATTAGAATATTAAATCTAGATTTGCAAATGATGTACAATAATTGACTTATAAAAATACGGAACGAAACATGTCAGCAACAAGCATCGCTATCCTCATAAGTTGCGCACTTGATATTAACTTTCTTGTTATTAACTTTTTTTCTCTATATATTTTCTTATCTCTTTAAGAACGCGCAGCGCGTAAGTGGGTCAAGCTTTTTTCGTGCGCAAGAGACGTTGATCATCTCAGCCAAAGCAACGTCACGTTAGCGCACACGAGGCATTGACGCGTCGCTCGAAAGTTGTAATTCAAGGGGTGTAAGTTGATGTGCCGTCATCTAGACACCCGAGAGAACACTTTACGGTACACTGGTCCGTAGAAATATACGCACCTTTTCCCGTTTCTTTTACCTACGCAACTCGTGGTATGCTTTGGATGTCGAATCAACCTGTCGTTTTTCTAATGACTCCAGTTTTATGGTTTCTTACCACGGTCACTGTCACAACATCGAAATATATTTGAGTGCAAAAGTCCCGTCTTTGATGTCAGTTGCAATTGATGTTGGAACACTATTTGCGCGCTCGCAATTCGTACCTGTCATTTTTTAGTATATAGTGTATTATTTTAGTATATAGTATATATAGTATATAATTTCTGCTGTGTTGAATAATATAAAAAGTTCCTCTATTTTATTAGAAATTTATTAAAAATTTACTTAGAATAAAAATTTATCAAACTCATAAAACTATTATTTTGTAATTAAGTTACGTCTATAAAGGTATTACATATTTCAATATAAGTGACACAAGTATTGTCAGAAAAATCTATAAATAAAAATAGCATATTTTTTTTCAAATCTCTCCCGCGATAATAGAGCAAATTGTTGCTTCCTACTTTTGGTGATTTTTTTTGTTAAACGTACCCATCTGAAAGTTAAGTGATAAAACGATCTAATCAATACATAACTATGTTTTCAAGAAACATATTCTTCTTCAACTTGTTTAATCCATGTTATGTGCGCAAAAAGAAATGGACACGCAGGAAATGAAGGAAACAAAGAAGAAGCAAAGGAAGCGGAGGAAAGAATCACTCTCCGACGCGTTTGCCTGGATATCTGTAGGGATTAGTATGACGACGTTGTTCTACGTTTAGAACATGTTTGGGCGACGGGGAAGTGCGTGGGCGTATGGCGAAAAGCCAACGCCAGACAGCCACTTCGTTTTCTCCTCCGATACCACTAGACAAATCGGAGTATATGCGACGTTCGCGTCTTCTTTTCCTCCGTTCATACTGTCGCGTTCATGTTACACACACACGGCCACGCATACTCGCTCGTATTCGCACGTGTCGTCACCATCACACGCTCGTTCGCCGGCATTCGAGAGATATATAAGATTCCTGCCGCCCATGTCACGACAAATTGTTGCTCAGTTGATCGACCGACCCACCGCTGTTTGGTAAAATTTAAATCTTCTTTCGTTTCCTTCTTTCTTCCTCGTCTTTCTCTCTCTCTCTCTCTCTCTCTTTCTCTCTCTTTCTCTCTCTTTTTTTATTATTAAATGCATGACGAGCCGATATATATTCGTATTGCAGCAAGAAAAAGAGAGGAAAAGAGGAAGAAAGAGCGCGTTGATTCATACTTTCGTACGGCGGATGTAATGACAGTACTGGTGGAAAATTGCCGGGCTTCAGCAATACTCGTTACAATGATTTATCAAGCATCGCGCAACTACCCGTGCGATCGTTGCGAGGTATGATCAGTACACGTGTAATAATAGACGAATTAATCAACGAGAGTGATCTTCTCGATAAAAGTAAAATCTTGCTGCCGTCGTCATTCATACTCGTCGTTGTTGTCATCTTAACTTCAATCACGCTTGTTTCTTCGATCAGCACCCGTTGACCGATTTTCGTAGAAGATCGAGACTGACTATTTCGAATCGACACTCGCGTCCGTGACGCGTCGACACACCGGGAAATCTCAGTTTCCGACAATCCCTTTCGACGGGAGTGTAAAACTAAGAGGGTTTCGCACGGCTGCTGTCTTTTGCTCTCGATTTTCTCTTTCTCTCTTACTTTTTCTTATCTGTGTTCTGTTTCCTCAGACTTCTTCGATGTCGACCCGGTCGAGTGCGCGCGATTGCTGTCTACCTTCATCTATATTTTTCTCTCTCGTGTAACTTTGCAGATTCTTTCTGCGAACATTTCGTGTTCTTCTTTTTGCGTTTACTTTTAGAGCCGGCAAGGAAGGCAATCACCGAATGAGACAGATCGATGCCGAGAGCGGATTCGATTTATAAGAAGCAGTCGATACGAATGTAATATCACTCGCAAACAAATATTTATCGCGCAAAAACGTTTTTTGAAGTTTCAAGTTGCCGCAAAAAAGGAGGACAACGATTGATTTAATAAGTGCCTCTTTGATGCTACGGATTTAAACGCCACATCAAAACGTCTCTTTTCTTGTTTCCTCTCTTTCTCTCTCTCTCTCTCTCTCTCTCTCTCTCTCTCTCTCTCTCTGTCTTTTCCTTTTCAAATCTTCACTTCTCGTTTCCCTAACTTCAAACCAAGTTCATTCCATAAATGACTCTTACGGCGTGTGCTATCGTCTTTCTAGCAAACGCTATTTCTATATTACCGGTCCTTGTCTAAGAGCTCATTTCTCTCTCTCTCTCTTTCTCGAAAATCATGTCGAAGTTTTAAGTGAGGCACCGAAGCCGAGATATCTTTGCGCATGCTATCGTACGACAGAGCCTCGTGGTCCGTATGTGTTACCGCGTTGCGCATTGTTATCTCTATTAGTCGAATCGTAAATTATAGAATCGTAAACTCTTATCAGAGCGCTTTCCACTATAATAGTTTTTTTTAAAGTTGGTTACTACAATGTTGTTAACTGGAAATGATTATATAATCGCACTATAGCGTGCTGCAAAGTACTAAAAATTTAATAAATTAATAAAAATTAATTATATATAATTATAAGTTATATTTTTATTAAATAATAAAAAGTGATGTTTAAATATTTTTTAATCATATTTAATTAATCTTGAAAATAATCTCTTTTTTGCAAAAAATACAGAAAATTTAACATACAAAATCAAGATGCTTCCATGGAATTTTAACGATAGTTAAAAAAGCATTGCATTAAAGTAATAAAAATAAAAAAGAGAGAGAGAGAGAGATAAAAAAGAACACTTGTTATTCATTTAACTAACTTTGTTTGTTGTTTAAAATCAGAAACAGAAGTGATTATTATTCTTATATAAAAAACAGTTGAACAAAGGCACCTAAAATTGCATGTGATAATGCAAAGGCAATTGATTTTTAGTAAATTTACATTTTATGCGTACTCCGACCATTCCATTAATTAAATTTGCGTTTTGACGAAGATGTATGTATATGCCCCATTATTTCGAATGACGTGAGTGTATAATTATCGATTAGCATATGTGCGTAAAAAATGAAAAATACAATATGAAATTTTATAACACGTGTTATGTTTATTTAAAATAATTGAAGTTATCTAAACTCGCAAGATACGGAAATTTATTATTACGCAAAAACATATAATGACAATTACAATTAAGTTGAAAAAGATGATAAGCCTTCCGTGAATGCGTGACGCGCTTGATATAGTTGTTGACATTTTTCTGTACAGATACGCGGCATTGGCAGATTTTATTATGTGGCATGAAGAATCTATGAACTGTGTTTTTTACAAATTTATGCAAGACAATGGAAAACTGCTGCGGTTTTGTGGTAAACGATATGAGACAAACTTGCTATCTAATTACTTAAAAGTGAGCTATATTAATATCGCATCGTTATTTGATCTATCACGCGATTGAAGTTCTTCACACCTAGCACTGTCGACCTTGAATGAGTGAAAATTACAACTAAAAAAGAAAATAAATATCAGCAAAAATAAATATTTGACCTGACTTGACGTTATAACAGACGTTTTAGCCGAGCCATCCTTCATTGTTCGAGTTAAATCCTGAGCCACTATCGGCGGGCCGCTGATAAAATCGCCGTACGTCAATTTTTCATCAAACAATAGACATCTTTCTACCGTTCAGCTCAAACATACGTTCCAACGAAGTGAAAACATAATTTATCGACGATTGTGTATAATTCATGAATTTATTCAACGCGCAGCATCGTCCGCGTGACTTTTTAGAAGGTTAGCAATTTCGATAAAACGTTTCCCGTATCTCATTTTGATCGAAGTATCTTCTCCACATTGAAACGCGGTGATAAGTATATCAAGCGTCTGGAGTCATTCGGCGACGGCCGCGAACAAGGCCATGTGCTGTTTCCAATTTAAAATAGTCGCGATAAAAGATCCTTCTTGTGCAGAAACTTTTTTAATTGTTGCATAACACATGTTATGTACACATATACGATCTTTTATCTTTTTTATGTTAAACGATGTAACGTGATAAATGCCATTAACGTTAATATACTTATTATAAGATGCTATAGATTTTAAGACAAGAGATAGAAAAAAATATTTTATTTTAGTTTTCAACATAAATATATAAAGTCGATTTCTTTCTATAAGAATATTTACAAATTTATCAAAAAAGATGACAAAACTTTATAATTTTGTATTGAACTTTTTGATATTTTTATTTGCGCATAAAAAAAGGATGCAATAAAGTATTGCAAAATATTAACTCTTGCAATTTTAGCCGTGTAAGAGTCTTTAACGTCCTTGTGCAAAAGTATACGTAATCATATTATATTAACATATCCAACAATAAAAGAGAGATAACAAAGTGGTCTAGCAGAGAGAATACTGATCGTATCACAAATTGTATAGCTTTTGCACATCATGATTACACCGGTTACATAAGAAAAAACTTCCGCGTAACATACGTTTTAAACTTTTTCTCTGCCAGATTGTTGTATTTGCGAGAAACTGAGATTCATTTACACGGGTCAGAGGTCAAGGATGCGATGAATAGCAATCTTTCTTTCTCTCTCTCTTTCTTTTTTTCTTTTTCTGACCACATATTTTAAGTGTTGTTGCAAAAAACAATGCAAACAAATATTACGAAGAAACTCTACGTTGTAATTCATTCTTATATGACGACGGTTTAGACTTCGTCGATGCTGAACCCACACAACAAACCGATAAAGACTCAATATATCCCCGGCAAAGTCCGCGGTTATGATCGCTTAGAATGTAAATTTTGTCAGACTGTAGTCATTATACTGAGAAGTTGAATACAGTGGTCAAAGGTTCCTCGTATCTTCCCTGCGCGACTCTCCTTTCCTGCTAAAGTTGGTTGCCTCCCTCTCTCCTACTTATTCCAATCAAAGACATGTCAAGGATCTTAACAAAAGGTAAGCATAATTCACTGCGCATATTGGTAGCTCGATCTTCGGCTGGCTGAGCTGAAAACGAAAAGAGAGAAAAAGAGATAAGGAAGACGAGGACAAAGAAAGCAAGAGAGAGTGCACGGAGAATCAAAGAAAGAGAAGAGAAGAGAGAAAGAATAGCGCGAGATAACAAACCCATAGAGATCGCAGGTCTGCCAACTTTGTGAAATATACACTCATATATCAATGGCGTGCATATCAATTGCCACTACTGCCAATTGCCATGACTATAAAGCCAACTACGCCGATGGTGGCGAACGCCGCAGAATCGAACGAGGAAGGGAATGAGGGAAAAAGATAGAGGTCTACCTGCAGACTCACGGCAGGCCCACGGGCCTGTTACCCGATCGATCTTTATTAGCCATAAATTTGATATGATATGTGCAGAATATGATAATGGCTATCAACCTTGCGAAATTGCCGAACAACTCCTTCCTCTGCATCGTGATGGTACCTAACATACACAGTGTATTCTGTTTTAAAACTCAAACTAATGGAGAATTTTAAAAATATTATAACATAAACGTATTAACAAAACTTAAATATATCTACAGTATAAATAAATATAAATAATTAATAATTTTGCAAGTATATGATTTTTCCGCAAATATGGGATTTATAGTACGATACCAATGACAATGCAGTTGAAATAGTTCGTCTTGATTAAAAAAATGAATTTATAAACTTCGTTCAGCTTGCTAAATCTCTCCCCCAATTCAGTTTTCTCTACCTTACACTTTTGCAAAGATGTTAAGTAAATTTAGGAACGCGCTACATCGTTCTGTTCTCTCATTCGCACATGGATTCTTTGAACACATATGTCATTTGACGCATAAATTATAGCTCTTTAACTTTTTTTACCGATCTACAAAAAACAATAAGAATCTTAACACTAAGAATCTTAAAAACTAAGAGTCTTAAAAACGTAAAATAAACTTTAAACTTTTACATTTGAAACTGATGCTAACATTTTCTGTTTTTTTTTTTAATGATGCGGTTTATGTTATAAATTGTGTTTTCTACTTTAAACAAAAAATTAAACTCTTATTTCTATCCCAAATATTTTCCATTAATTGCGGAGTTATAAAACCTATCTCTTGCAAAATTCATGTGTACGGTTTTTTCATTTAAAAATAATTATAAACTCGAATGCTATTAATTTTCATTTAATCGGATATTGCAAAAGAGAGTCGTTTACAGCATGTTTTACTGTTATTGACGGGAAGTCAACTTTTGAGTGCTCTTTTAATTAGCGTCAACATGATTAGATCTATAGATGAAAAGAGTTCTTTCTAAAGAGAGTTCAGAATAAATTTACGTGACTTGGAGCGGTAAAACGAAAAAGTTGGATCAGGAGCAATGAGCATATAAACAAGGATACATATTCTCTCGCATAATTTCTGTTTTTGTTCATAACTTTGAATTAACAAAGAAAAAAGTATCTACATATTTTATCTTAAATACAAGTTCAGAAAACTAATACTTTAAGATGATTAATTTAGAAATTTACATCATTTGTGAAAACTCTGTTCTGCAAGAGATTGCAAATGAATAATAAAAAATTATTTATCTATAATAATTTATATTCACAAATAATACAAAATTGATATAATATTAGTATTTTTATGTATCTATCTAAAACAACAAAGCGTTAAGAATACAAGCCATGAGATAATAGAATAAATAGAAGACAAAGGATAATTGTTTTTCTCTTGCATACGATAAATTGTGCAGTGTGTTTTATAGTCACAATATTACTAAAATATATTAGTAAAACACATAATTATGGCAATCAATTATTTCAGAATTATATATACATTATTCTTGCTTATGTATACTCTCTAATTTTCACATTAAATTTCTATTGTATTTTTTTGTCATAATCAAAACATAAAATAATTTAATTTTTTGCGCCATAACGCAAAACTAAATAACGCCTTTCATAATTATTGTCATTATTGAATTAATATATTAATATTTATTTATGTTTTTTCTCTATTATACCTTTTCATATTTAAATTACACACACATTCATACATTTTTACAAGATATTATTGAAATTATCTTTAATACAATCTACTAAAAATATTATGTGCCATATATAAATATTCACAAAACAATAGTACACGTTTTCGTTGAAGAATTATTTTAATAATAAAAGAGTTAATCACTGCATGTTTAACGGCTAATATGATAATTTTACATCACTCCACCGTTGCCCGTCGATGTAGTTCGATTTGAACTCACGCACGCGATGCAATCTGTCGTTCTCCGCAAGATAGCTTATGCTACGCAATTCGAGGATATTTCTTCTTCTACGGGTCCTCTGAGGATTGTAGCAAAGACACACAGCAAGCAAGACGAAGATGCACGCGAGAAGCCTATGCCCGACAAAACTAATGTTACTTTTTTATCAGAGTTGGCAGCCAGTTAGCTTTGCTCGCCTGCCTCGGCTGTGTCCGCCCGTAGTAGGAGGTTCGACTGTGCAAAATGACTTAATGAACGGTATCTTCCACTCCGGCTCTCTAATCATTCCGGGTACTTACTTCTTGCCGTTAGCCATTTACTTTCGCAACTAGTGCTTCTTCTGCCGTCGATTTCTTTCCTGTTCGCGCGCGTATTTTGCGAGTCGGTCATTTTCTCTTTTAGTTCGCTAACGAAATTCAATAATTATGGGAAAATCTAACGGAAGAGAACACCTACGTGGAGATTTCTCCGTTCTGCTGCAGTTGGATCGCGTGTTGCTTTTTTTCCGTTCGGCATTGACCGGACACAATCAGCTCTGCGCTTGTTTCGATAAAGTTGATCTTGAGTAGATCTCGAACATTGTTGTGAACCGGAGTGGCTGAATCCAGATCGCGAGCGATTTTAAAAGAGGATTTGCATATTCGCGCACGTTTCGAGTCGAGATCTGTTCGATGAGGAAAAATAAAAAAGAGTTGCTATTATTATCTTAATGCTGCATTATTTCTTGATTTCGATCTTTTTAGATCGTTTTCTGCGTTATAACTTCGATTGTCAAATCAATAACTTCTTAAATGAAAATAAGTTATATAAAATCAAATATACCAGTAATTATCTCAAATAATTTAATAAATTAAATAATACTATGATTACACATATATTATTTAATATTAAGCTATGATGATTATTAAAAGCTAGAGATCGCACGCATATCTCGAGAGTGAAGCAAATCACAAGAGAGTATTTCCGACGTATCGTCTCTTTCGTGCATGCAAAAACTGATTGGTGCGAGGTACGAGCGAGTTTGCCTGTCGGCTGTGTGGCTACTTCGTTACTGCGAGGCAACGACTTGTAGCGCGGGATACAGTTGTAAATTGAAACTCGGCCGGAAGAGGAAGAAAGAGAGAGAGGACCGACCGGCGACCTTTCGATGGATCGAGTAGTAGGAAAAAAAAAGCACGAAGGGAAAATTGTCGGTCCCGCGCCGGACAGACTCATAATCTTTAAATTAGATTCATATCGTGATGTGGAAGTACGCTTGTGTGTCGACGTGTACATATATACATACATACATATGTATATTTATACATATACATACACACACACACGCGCGCGCGCGCGCGCACGTAGCCAAGAGTCTGCAAATATATATTATGACGACACGGCCCGCATTCTTCGCGAAATGCAATGACACCTCTCTCCGTGCGTCTCTTTCGCATAATACTGTGTTTTACTCTTTTTTTTCTTCTTGCTTCCATCGCAAAAGCGTGCGCGCACAATGTTAGAGCGCTTCGTCTACTCGCGTCCTGGAACCTCTCGACGAGACACCCGCGTATAGTGGCTGTAAACGCAGCAAGAGAGAAGGTATTAATATTACATTCGGGACCA
The DNA here is from genome assembly GCA_014825645.1 of Pseudomyrmex dendroicus. Classification (NCBI taxonomy): domain Eukaryota; kingdom Metazoa; phylum Arthropoda; class Insecta; order Hymenoptera; family Formicidae; genus Pseudomyrmex; species Pseudomyrmex dendroicus. The sequence continues at coordinate 37,315 of QVNZ01011144.1, read as the reverse complement.
TCTGGCGACACAGCAGGTTATTAAAATGTAAACTTCATTATCATTCTTTTGTGTAATTACATTTTTTTCATCTTCGCCCATCTTCTCGCGCCTTGCGCGTTCCGTATATCTCAGCGCGTATTTCAGGCAGTTATATTAGCAAGATCTTACTTCAAGAGAGAATTGTTTCTTTCGAGCATTCGTCTCATTCGAATATCGAATCTCCCATTTCGATTTTGAGGCGTTCTTTTGCAATTTCTTGCTAGTATTCGCATCCGGAAAGCCTTTGATGTTGATTCTCATAAATTTTCTCCATGTTTACTTGCAGACTCAATGGAGTTTTCAAATTATACCGTCAATGTAACTTGTCAGAATCAGATTTGCAGCGAAAATGTCGAAAAATTATGTACAATATCGCTGATTAAATTGCTGGCGTTAGCTATGCTGTCTGAATTGCCGCGTGGCAATTTAAACCGTTTTTTTTTTTTTTTTTTTTCAATCTCTTGCAATCTCTAAACAAGGAAAAGTTTAATATATATAGAATACGTATCAAAATAAATGCACTCACTTTTAATTACTGAAAATAGAATTTGACAGCGATCATTTTTGGTGAATGTCTAAAACGAAACTTTATTTCCGAATTATTATAATAAAGTTTCTTTAAGGTAATTTTATATATACAGTAATAAATATTAAAACAAAATCCCAACATTTCGTGATTTATTTATTTGTGAAAAAAAAACAAGAAGATTTTGCACGTTAATCTTAGGCAATACATTGTATAGCTTTACGTATAAAACTTTGCTATTATTAGAATTATATGGTGCGCTTCACAAGTGATAATTGTTTTGCCGAAAATAACGTGTCTTTGCGTAATTTTAAGAGTGCAATTTTCCGGTAGTAACATCGATCTGTGACGCGAAGCTATGACGTTAAATATCGTAAGCGGTTTGCGAGATCTTTAATTAACTAAACGCGCACACGCGCGCGTCATTTATCTTCATTAGATCATTCAGAGAAAGAAAGAGAGAGAGAGAGAGAGAGAGAGAGAGAGAGAGAGAGAGAGAGAGAGAGAGAGTATGTGTATGTGTGTGTGCTTTTATCACGCGCTTTTATCTCATTAGTAATCGCGAAGTATTCGATAGTACAATGAACTTGACTGATGATTCTCGCGACGTCGATCGACGCCAAATCGGCAAACGAGACGGCTGTTTATCGCGCGGCGATCACAACACGGGTGGCATGGCAATTATCACGGGCGGATAATTGCGCACAAAGTGGCCTTTACAGTGGCCTTTTAAGTGGCAATTGATAACGTGGACGTTTTACATGTTCACTAATGACAATGCTTATGGAAAAGGATTTGAGAAAAGATCTGTGCACAGAGATGGTACATTCGATCGCATAGAAAGTCTGTATTGGTGCAAGGACGCGGAAACAAGAACGCGGTTTCAGGATTGTTCCGCGACAACAATAGTCGACTATGCGTCGCCTTCTGTAACAATACCTCTGCCTCGCTGCCGAAGCCACTTTGGTTAATTAATTGCCCGACTCTTTTGTTGACGAGCAAGCCGCCGATCCCTATATTTGGCGGCTTTCTACCTGAATTAATTAATAGATCCGTCGAGCGACTGGCGCGCGAAAAATCTAATGTTCGGAGTAAAAAGAACTGCGCAGTACTGGATAAATAAAAAAGGCAAAAAAATGATTAATATATGAAATTTATTACTTTTGAGTATATATATATTTTTCTTTTTATTTAAATATCACACGCACAAGATTTCTTGAGAAAAACATAATAATAAACTCGTGAAATCTCTTGTGCCGAGCAAATAAGACGCGAAAGATAATTACGGCGCGCTACTGACCGCATGCGTTGAAACGTTGAAATATGTAATGCATTTGTTTGCTTTTCTCTCACTCAGTGATGCACAACTGCATCGGTATCGAATTGCGTTACAATCACATCACGATGTTACAAGCAAACTTTATGAGAAAAAACTAATTAAAAACTAATTAAGAGCAACTATATAATATTTGATGATATCATCTAGAGAAACCTGTAATAACAATAGTTAAATAATTCATTGAAAAGTTTTTCACGTTTGCAAGAATGGAAAACATAATTCTCTTCCGCAGTTAAAAATCCGCGCAAGTAACGTTCCGGACATGTTTCCTGTAAAGGCCAAGGCTTCAAACGACGCGATCATTCAATAAATATTCGTTACATCGAAGCAAGTGTCGTATTAATATACCTCGATGACAAGGTATAATTTGTATGAGAAAAAAAATAACAAGATGAAACGCGCTCAGCAAATCTGGCGCATTTTGACATCGCGCTCGATAATTTGATGTACGAATGAACGCATATTCTCTGATGTATGACTGTAGCTGTGGTACATAATATTGCAATGTCTACTCAGAACTTTATAAACAACGCTCGTCCACTCCTTCAAATTGTATAACGGAAAGTGCATCACTCTCGAGCAAGCAAGAATATAGAAACTCAGTTTCGGAACTCTGCCTCGGGGTTAACTTCGAACATGCTGTTATTCTCGAAGAGAGAACTCGGCTACAGTTAAAATCAAATTGCGCGAGGAATAGTACTGTTTATCGTGTTGAGCAGCATAAACATTTTCCTTCCGGTACATCAAGTGGACTTCGAAGAGCCGTGCGTATATTATATATATATATATACACACACATATATATAATAACGCTTAACAGAATCTTGAATGTATTTGTTTTTACACATAAATATTATATACATACATGTACATGTATATATCAGTGATAGTTTCGATATTTTTGGTTTTTTACATGTGTAAGATAGCGGCGGCGCCACAAGACGGGGTAGCGATCGGCGCGCTTGCGGATCGTGTTGAAGAGCGTTGAAAACCACGTGGTGCTCCGGAAGTCACATGATGTTGACGAATATTCCGGAGCACACGAGAACATTCGACGCACGGTGGATTTTCCGCCTGCGAAATCGGAAAGAGCACTCTTTGTCGAAACAGCGTTCAGACAGGACGTTGAAGAGTCGCGTCGAGAGTCGTGCCGAAAAAGAAAGCCGTTCTGTCGTGTCGTCCGGTCGTATATGCCAGTCAAGTCGGAGCATTGTCGTCGTAATTAAAAAACAATCTGTTATTTCTATTGTAAATATAGATTATCAAATATTTAAAGAGTGTCGTTATTTAACTACCGGTCTCTCGGTGTGTTAGTCGAAAACATTCATATGTGCCGAGAATATTCGAAATCAATTTTTAAAACGGTTTTATCTTACACATGTCATATTTGAAGCGTCAAGAAAAATTTTACAAAGTATATATATTTTGATGTTATTATAAAAATTTTCTAAGACCTGTACAAAAAAACAACTCATTATAACAATCCTTTATTTTCTGTCTTAACGGTCCTCTAATGAAATTATCGCAAAACATTAAAATATAAATCCGAAGTACGAAAACAAATATAAAACATATGTGCCAACATTTTTATGTTTAACAAATTTATAAAAAATTATTTTAAAAAACAAGAAATATGTAATCAAATATGTAACCGAACGTTCTGAACTATCTTCTGATTACACAGAATAATTCTCTATCTTAATGATCGTAAAAACGGACTGTACGCTAATTGATATCATTGATTGGATTTGCGTAAAATTATATTACTAGTAAAAAAGAAACAATTTATTCCTTTTTTAAAAAAAATCTTTTATTATTCTTCTAATACAAAATTTCAAGATTATATAAGAAAAACGAGCGTTATATATATAAAAATAAGCAATTTAAAGATCTAGTTTACGCGACATTAAACTACTACCAAACAGTATTAATTACATAAAGCGTTAACGAGTCTGACAATAACGTCGTAATCGACATGCGATTAATGCGTTATCAAACGTTGATTTGCCGAACAGAGAATACGGTTTTCCGAACAAGCGCGCGCACATATCTGAATGGCAGAGAATAACAATGAATACCATTCATCGTATCAAACGCGCAATATCAGCACACTCGTTTCCCTGTTACTCTCACCGCAAACGTTTGGTAAAGAGTTATTCTGATACTCGCGCGCTCGGAGAACTGTTGAAAATCGTCAACCATTTAATGGGCTCCAGCCCTTTAACGCCGATGATAATTCATGATTTTCAACAAGCTGTCTCTCTTTATCCTTCTAAGATCACTGCATAGAATCAAAACGGTAGTTGAGTTAATTACATTTCTCGTACGTACAAAGATATAAAATAATGTTTATAGAAAATTTTGCTATCTCCTTTTGTAACATTTGTAATTTTATGAATATACTTATTTCAGAAAAAGCAATATTTAAAAAAATCTCTATAGTCCTAATAAATATTTTGAATTATACCGAGTAATATGTGTAAGTAAAAAATACAGAGAGAAAGTATATTATTCTATTATAGAATGTAATGAGAGACGTCTCACTGTGTTTCACTAATAATAAAATGTTATTTTTCGAGATTTGAAATATTAAAATAAAGAGTTCTGAATTGATCGGATATAATTTGAATTTGGTGAATCGTGCATACATTACACGTGCATTTAATGCGAAAGTGTTATAAATACGGCTCTCTCGATTTCTTTTTAGTAAGCGATTTAAATGGGATGATTAGAAGTCGGTGCAAATCAGCACTAGAGCGCGATGTCGTGCATTTTATTGTAAATTTACGATTTCCACTGTGGCGCACTCAAAATTATGGCAGCCGTAATAAAAAGTTTAATATTTTTTCGACTCACAATCAAATAGGAAAAAGAAGCAGCGCGTTGTGCGGCGAATGTCGTTTTGTGTAACAAAAATGCATAAATTATAGTATAGAAATATGTACCTATGTATAATATATATATATTGAAAATATCATTGACCAAATGCTTATATGTACACCAATTGTAACACCAAACTTTGAATGTTATATCTATATATGTATTTTTACGAATAATATTATCTAGTAAAGATATGATCTAAATATATCGACGTGACCGTCAATCAATTACTGTATATCATGATGATATCGTTTTATTACGAAAATCAAATATGTATATTGACATATACATAAATATGTACATAATATATACTTTTTTTCAGATTACTTTTTTGTTTGCTCGGAGATCTCTTATGTATAACACACACCTTAGAGACATTTACAAAGGTGTTCAGTGTTTTTTCATTATTTAAATCGAACTGGTTTCATTGTTCGCCACGACAATATTCATTGAAGTGTACACTATAAATACAAATGAGCAACTTACAAAGGACATGCAAGTGCAGAAATCACGAACAGTTGACTGCAGTCTATCAAGCGTATCGATCTAGATCCTAATTGCGGCTTGCGTAATAATTAATGTCGGTAGTTAACTAAACTAGTCGCACACAGAACCACTTTCACACGGTGTGGCAATGCGAACAATAAATCGTGACGCGGAATGCGAATATAACTCATGAATTTTTCACGACATTTTCATATAATAATTCTGCAAAGAATAAAACACTCTTCTCATCTTTCTCTTTGACAAGCCGGATTTATTTCAACGCGATCAATTAATGTCTGATTTATGACGCTTAAAATCTAAAACTCTAATAAATTTCACCAACAATTCTCTTTATTTATTTTATAGTTTTATTCAAGCATATCATTTTATATTCAATGTGGATTACCTATTTCCCTTTTCTGTTGTTTGCATCCGTGAGATGAATGCACATGTGCTGTATGAATAGCTCCGTTACATTTCGGTAATAAAAAAGTTTTTATAATTGACTGAATAGCGCTACTTATTTATACAAACTACGGTTTTAGTTTGGAATTTTTATGCAACTTTGCTCTGCTTTAATTAAATGCGCGTGTGAAAAATATTGCGCAGTAAAACTTTGCAAAATCATCGATTTCTCTCCCGTTGTTTTAATATTGCATACATATAAATTTACAATAAATACATTCTATCTATCCGTTTATTATTTATTATTGGCCCGTTTATAACAAATATTTAGCATTTAATATGTATAATGCACATTATTATTAACACATTTGACAATTAACGTTAAATTTTTCTATTATTATATGAATTACCGTAATTAAATATGTAGTTATGTTCAAATATACTCTTTAAGATCTTTTTTTTATATAAAACCACTCACAGTGAGAACACTCAAACAAAAAGAAGATTTTAACAAGTCGTTTCAAGAAAAACTCGAAGAGATTCAATACAATTACAAATAAGGTTTAATAAGATTATTACAAATACAATATCAAATAAGTAAAGAAAATTAGATATTCGCTTTCCGCAAAATTAAATTCAACAGTTGAACTCTACTAAAATTTTACTTCTCACATAATTTTAAGAGAGAAGACACAACGTTGTTAAATATTTAATTTCAAAACCATTACATAGACATCTAATTTTAAAATTATAAAGTTGCAACTAATATACGTCGTTTTTTAAAACGTGAAGTGTAAAAGTAGAAAAATGTCAATTTCAAATATTCTGTCGTTAATATCTTACAACTTTATTTTATCTTCTTGTAAATCTTGTGGGCTTGTGCCCACAGGATATCACAAAATAATTTTAAACATATAATCAGGCTATGTTAACCTATCCTTTTAATTTCGTGTTACGTACGTCTCTGGCGTTCACACTTGACTTTTCGCTTGTATCTTATCTCACTAGAAACAATACGTAAACTGTCTTATGTCACTTGATCGTCATGACGTTCTTATCGCCAGACCTTGCCAGACCGTCGTGTGTCGCTCGGGATTACTGTCAAGGCTTTTAATCAACCGACATAAAAAGTAGCGAAAGCAGATAGAATTGGAGAAATGTGACCGAGGGCACAGGGGCTTGCACCGACTTTCAACTCTCTGATATTAGTTAATTCCGTACATATCTCATATTGTTTTGGCACGGAACGGGATGACATCATATGGCGTAGAAAATGGATAAGGCGATGCCGCGGCGACTCATTGTATGCAATTGATCACTGGTTCTCAATCAGAATCTTGAAAGAATAACAACTGACATAATAACTTGACTACTACTTTAATACTTTTTGGTCATTTTCCTATTTTGATCGTAATTCTTATTTTGATTCGCTTTTTTGTTTTTTATAAAAATATCGTGATTTGTGTAGATTTTAGAAACGTCTATTCTCTATAAAACTTATCTTTGCTTTCCCTTTGAGATAGCAAAAATTTGCAGATACGCAAAAAAAAAAAAACAGTCGCAGAATATTAAGTTGAACTAATTCGTCGCGTGAAACCGATTAACATGTGCTTTTATCTAATCTGCGACCTATACTCTAATACTTCGATTTTGCGTATTTTGAAATAACACATCGTTCTTATAGACATCATCAGGAAGGCATATATTCTGGGAAAATTTTTTATCATATAGATAAGATTACAATGTCCGAGCGCGATGTGAGAAATATAATAAAACTAGAATATCTAATCAAATTTCCGCACTCTTTCAGTTGACAGCGAAGATTGGCTCAATAAAAACGGAATAACGCGCATTCTGGGCGACGTAAAGTTCATTTCCGTGCATCGCGCGCGGCTGAAAATTCGCTCTGCCATTAAAATCAGGCTGATCGGAGTTTGTGAGAAGTGCATGCAAACACAAAGAGTGTCTGTACATCTGGCAAAAGGTGATTGTAGCCGCGTGCGGAGAAAGAATAAAGAAGTAAAAAAAAAAGGATTATTTGTTGCGAGCCGGCCGGTGTGCAACGCGGCGATATTAAACTCGGTCGTGATTTACAAACGTGAAATTTGATTCGCTAGTAAGAAAACAATAGTCGATAATCAATTTCCTTTAGCAACAAAAGATACGACTTTGAATTATAAATTAACATACACCTACTGGCAATAATAATAATATGAAACAACGTACGCAAATTCGACTGTAAAGCTTCGCACGTTCTGTTACCGAGACACACATTACGATCCTGCGCAGGCTGCACTTCATGAATGTTCAGCTCGACTGAACTCTTAATTGCTCTGATTAGCGGAATTTAGCTAGCGCCGGATGGCAAACAAACGCGAGCAACTTCGTTATCAAGCATGTACTATATGTATATATATATGTGTGTGCGTGTATATAAGATAATTAAATCTTAATTGATTTGAGTAATATTAAAATATGCCGGAAGAATGTGTTAGATTTAATGTGCTTTGATCACAATCAGTCATATGACTCAGGAAGGTAAATTAAAAATTGAATACATATCGAATGTTGTATTATTAATTAACAGCGCGTTGCGAAGGCAGTACGCGCGTGAATGCGCGTATCATAAATATGGTTTCGCTCTATTAATTACGCTTCGCGCTTTTAATTAAATTTCTACGTTGCCGAGCAACACGCCAAGCAGACACGGCATAAATTAGCGGCACGGCTTGTGCAGCCGTTGCTCGCGATGTTCTAATAGAAACGTGTTAAGAGACATAAAATAACGCAGTCAAGCAGAGCTTTTTTGCGGCGAAAGAGAAGCTGAGCGTTGATTTGTTAAAATCGAACACATCGTCGGATTTAATACTTCTGTGATATCGGGTTTAATTCGCGAGATCTCAAAATATTAGCGCAACAGGTATCGGTCGATCCAACACACGAGTGCGGTCGATTTTTATTTCACAGTCAAACGGACGTTGCGAAACAAACGCGGATTATTACACGTTGTTGTCTGACACGATTGTTTTCGAATTGATAAGTTCGAAGAACCGTAGTTCTTCTTTCTTCTTAATCACTAGGTATAATTCTTTTGTTATTGGATTGCGATCATCATGTGAACTTGTTAAGACTTGTCTCAAATCTGCTGCTGTAATTGGTGATGCTTTGTGTTACATAACTACAACGACGATGCGCGTCGTTGTAAATTGCACTTGACATCTGTTCTTCTCGAGTTCAATCCGCAAGATTGATTTCTAACGGCAGTTACACTTTGGTTGCGATTTAATATTGATTGTTATGTTGCTCTATTGGCGCGACAAAATCAACAAATATGCAGCTTTTTTAAAAACATTTCATTTTCTGTTTGAATGGAATTTTCATACAGAAGTAGGAAAAAAAAAAGAACGACAGAGTAAATCAAGAATATTTTTTTAGTATTTTTACACATTTTATCACGTAATTTTTCGAGTTTGTTTTATAACTCTTTTATATATTTTCTTGATTTTAATTAAAACTTAAATATATAAAAAAATATATACTTAGGTGATTGATAAAAGCGTCTGGAGCGACGCATGAGAAACGACGACGGTAGTGTCTCGCACTCATTGTGTGTATGTTATAGTTATAGAGAGTGTATGTTATAGAGAGGTTTCATCTTTCAGAAAAATTCACAAGCGGCTCATTATCTCATGTAGTGTTTGTGTGACAGCCAAAGTATAACCATTTACGGCGTCGATGACTTCATTGTTGTTCGTCAAGTTTTTTCTGCCAAATCATTTTTGAAGATTCGGAAATAAATAGAAATTGCAGCCATATTTGATAGCACATGAGACAGCAATTCAAAGTCTAATTAGTAAAGTTTGAATATTGCAACAGTATGAGCTGGTGCAATTTACGAAAATCACTGAGTCTACTTTGGTGGCCTGCACATAAACATTAATAATGAGTCAGCGCTTGACATTCATTCTTTTGAGTAAACTTGTCGATTGGGATGGCAGTGTGGTTCTGCTGTCATTGTCAACAATACTTATCAATTGCTCCTCGTACATATTTATGTGTGTGTGTATATGTGTGTTAAATATCCAGTAAACTATATGCTCTTCCGAATATCGTGTATTGAATCCTTTATATTGTGCATTTACATTTAGAAAAAATGCATTTGTACACACACACAATATCGCGTGACTTTTATCTTCTTAAAAAGCATTGATACATTGAATGAGTTTTTTCTCATTGTGAGATAAAAAAAAGATAGTGATAAAAGGGAAGCTAGTTGAATATTGAAGGAAACGCGTCGAGAAACACCTTTGTAAAAGTACTTGTTATTCTTTATAGTAAGATAAGTAAAGATAAGTCTCGTAAAGCACTCTGGATGACGTACGTCGTTCGAGAAATGCAACAAGAATTAAGATTTACAGCCGGTTGTACGGCTATTGTACAGTTCAGTCAAATTGCCGTTGCGTTCAAATATGTAACTAAGATTAGGATGACTTGAAGGTGGGCGCTTTCTGACTAAGCATAATATAAGTACCATGTGTTGACCCTTATGGGGTTATAAATATTTATCGACGACGGGAAAGGAATGGAGTTGCGAAGCGCGCAAACGCATCTCCGGGCGTTTTATTTACTCTGTGGCAGTGCGTTGCAGGCGTGTCTCGATTTATGACTGTGCGTAGTAAATGCTGGTTAAGTTAGTTGTCTGTTTTAATTCTTCGCGAATTTCGGCATAACGAGGTTCCAGTTATAGTTCGTTTGCCGCCCGCTTCGTCAAATTATCATCACAAGAGGTCCAAGCAAATAATTAAATTTTCATTCTGTCACAGAAAATATTTTAGAATCACGCCGTAAATGATATGATCGTACAAAATTCCTTTCCTTGTTGACGACACATTTTCGATCGCAAAATTCACGATCGAGGTGAAATCCGTAGAACGCTATATGTCCACGAAGATATTGTTATGACATACAGATAGCAATATATGATACAAGTTACGGTTCGTCTTTCTAAAAATTGTCCCTACGGAATCGACGCCGCGAAAGTAGAAAAAGAAATAATTTCCCATGGTTGGTGGGTGTTGTACGTAGGCAGTCTGGGGCAGACTGGACAAACAGGCAGGCAAGCCTGGCATCGTAACGCTCGGTAGGCCCTTAAAACAGCTTATTGATTTATTTTATGAGGATCGTAAACTCGATCGGTCCTCTCGCCGTTCGCGCGTTTCGTTCGTCACCGTTCGCGATCGCTCGCCGGCCAAGAAATAAAGCGAAAAAGAAAAGAGAGAAAGAACGGTAACATAAGAATAACGGGGGTGGAAAGGAGCAAAGAGAAAGAAGAGTAGGAGAGAGAAAGGAAAGAAAAACGTCTCTTTTCAAAAAGTGCGCCTGCTCTCTCACGACAAGTCCGGGAGATATATTGTCGCGCGTGTATTTACGACGAGTTGGAGTTATAAATCACAGATTCGTCTGCTTACGCGAGTCCCGGGACGGACACGCACGTGCACGTGGAAAGAGAGAAACGTGTGTGCTAGGCACACCCGAGTGGTACACACGTACCGTTAGCACTCGGCTAACGTAATGGTTTTTCGATAATTGTGTAACTGTTTCACACACACACACATACACACACACACACACACACACACACACACACACACATTTATCGCCGCTCGGTGAAACACGGCGCCGTAAACGCTTTAGAGCCCTTAACGACCAGGGTCCATGGCTCGTGAGTGAACCCTTTCTTTATTCCTCACGTTGCCCCGATGGCTCTTATAGCGCCGCGAGGAAGATTTCCTCGCGTTTCTCCGTCCATTGTAACGCGACACGTACGCAAAATAATAGTCTCCACACTGCCGCATGACGTCTTCTTCATATGAGCGGCCGCGTGCGAGAGAAGCGCATCTCTTACAAGAAGGCTACTCGGAATTAGCGAATGAGAGAATACATAGATACGTGAAGAAAAATGCATGTATAGACGCATATAATTGTTATAAGTTTAAGTTCAGTTCATCGATAACAATGAATATGCATTTTGCTAATGCGAGAGTTTCCACATAGTTCGCGTTCACACAATTTACATAATCGATTTATTCGGTGCATTACACAAGTCTTCTGTGTGTATATGTGTGTGTACATATATATACTATCTGTGATCATGTGAGTGCCCATTTAATGTCCCTACGGGTAGAAACAAATGTACACTCGATCAATTAATTCTTTTTTAACGAATATAGTTCATATTAATCTAACACAGATACAATCGATAATTGAAAATCGCTTTTTTTGTAGCACATAGAAACGTAAAATTAAATTACCTTGTGTTTACGTTAATATAACAAAGAGGCATAACAGTTTTTTATGTTTTCAAAACAATTTCAATTTTAATTTAAAAAAATATATCGCGCCGAAAGATTCTAAAGCAAAGTTGTCGGAGTGTAAAACATTTCGCGAACAAATTAATTTAATTGTATTAAATGGCGGCGCAAAGTGCAGTTTTGAAAGCTGAAAGCATGTAGGTAGAATATATATTCACATGAAATAATCATTTAGCAAGTAAAGCGAGTTTCTCTCTCTCTCTCTCTCTCTTTGAAGATGACCGTCGAGATCAAAAGGTACGTTGGACAACGGTCAGGAGTAACATGTTTTATCTCGACGTTATACCATCTTACTTCTCTTTCTTTCTCTTTCTCTCTCTTCCTTCTTCTCCTTTTCAGCTTTCTTCCTCTTGAGAGAAGCGCGCGCGGCACTTTACGACTTCTATGGATTTCCAGGCGGTTCAAGGATTTCCTCGACCGGCCAGAAGTGTCCTACATGCTGACTCTGGTTTTTCAAAAAAAGTCCTCATCGTAAGATTCTGCGATTTCTCTCACCCTCTTTGGTCTTTTGAAGTTGTCGTGGTTAGCCAGACATCGTGTCGGCTGGGGCAAAATGAAAGTTATTGAATCAATGGATTGCATCAAATTTTTTTTGGCATTTAATCCTTTTAATCTTTTCACAAACTTTTTTTCTTCTTTTTATAATAAAAATACTTAAACCAAAGAATCGCAGGATTAAAAATGAAAGATCAGTGATATGTCACTTTTACTTAACGAGAAAAACAATTTCTTCAAAATTGTTACATTTAGGTTTACTAACGAGAGGTATTGTAGTTTAAAAAAATATTTCATGTCAGATAAATATATTTTACTTTGATAATGTAATATTTAATATATATATATATATATAAGACAAGCATGCTGCTTCTTAATTTGTAAGCTGAAATGCATGAGGAAAGCTTCTTTACGCTGGAGAAATCAAATGTCGATTCAAAACGCATAAGCAAACTTGATCGATTTCCAAGTGTCACAGCAACAATTCGTCTATGCTACGCATAGTAATATTGCTGTCTCAACTTTTAGTTTCTGACGTGATCTCGCGCAAATTCCGCACACGGATTTCCATTTCGTCGCTGTAGCGTTCGCGATGCGTGATGGGAATATAAGAAACGTTGACATAGTTATTGTCGCAAATGGTGTCGCTGCTTGATTGATCGAGAATCAAACGACCAATTACTTTTACTTTTCGCCGTCTTGTTTTCTCACCGACACCGCCGTAACTTTCTTCGGAAGAGATGGCCCGCTTCTTGACGGAAAAATCGGCGTTGTGAGAACTTCGCTAAAGTATCTCGCCTAAATATTTGTCACGCAAATATAAGTCGTTGATGGATATTTATGTATTTCTTCCATTGCGCGGAGAAACAACCGCTCTTGTGTTTTTATGTCTCTCTTTGTCAAGATATAGATACATATCGCAGATATAAATCGTTCGCATTTATTTGTAACGCAATAAAAATATTACTATAATATTACCATATTATCCGATTTTAATTTTTATTGAAAGAATGCTGACTTTCTTGGTTTGTATATATACTATCTTACATTAATACTTTTTAATATCTTAAATTATAGGAATAAATATATATATAAACTATAGAAAACTAAAGAAAAACTCTAAATATAACTATATAAATAAATGAAATACACAAATTATGTGTGATTTGTGTTTAGGAAATAAAATTATAAACTTGACATATATAATCTAAGAAAATGTTATAAACGTTAAAATTTTGTTCAACGAAAAACACTGTTATGTTTAAAAAATAATGTGTATTTCGGTTTAAAAATGATTACTAACTTGAACATGTGACATCTCCAAGAAAGTTAATCTTAATCTTTTTCATATCCACAGAGTCGATTATATATGCAGATCGCCGTTTCGTCGCCGTCGAAGGATGTTCCACGTGACAGCAATAAGAAACGTTCCATCGATTATAATCGCAATTGGTGTCTATCTTCTCGGAGATCGAATAAAAAGGTGAATGTACGGATTATCGTGTTGATTGGACCTTGCCAAGTAAAAACAAACGAGTAAATTTCATGATGAGCCAATTCCTTGTCTTTATCTGCATTGGATTTTATTAACGACGCTCCATCACGACATATCTCGAAAAACATATCGCGTCGAGATGAACGCCGTCGTTGTCTGTAATAAAGCGATGCTTGTCCCGCTTGACAATCCGCGTGGAATAACGTTCATTCACATCTGCAACTTTCTGCACTTTGGGAAACGAGGTTTTGCGCGCTTTATAGATTAGAAATTTTCACGATTATGTTTTGTTTAATTTACCTTGTACATACATACATACTTGCGGAAGACACATTGCGCGATCGTCGTGTCGAACGCGCTTTTACTTACACGCGGTCTTGGTATATTTTGCCTCAATTTAAATCGTTAGCTCAAACGCGGCTATCCCTATAGCTTTTATATACTTCTTAATCTCTTTTGCTCTTAGCAGAGCCGCATACTTAATGCTCTTAGAAACCGAGGTTTGTATTTAACAACTCACTGTTAGCGCTGATAATAACTTTGTGCATAGATAAAAAGCAGTAGAAGGTCGAAAGCGTTATTAAAAGTGAGTTTCGAGCGCATGCCTGCGCAATGTAAAAAAACACGCTAGACGTATTTCTTTGAGCGAAGCGTGTTTATCAATTATTGAATAGAATTGCTTTTTGATTGAAAAACATGTAGACACGTTTATTACTATTTCAAGTAGTAGTCTTTGTTTGTTATATTTACAAAAATAATTATACGCGTAGTTAAATTTAAAAACTTATAGAAAAAATGACAAAGAAAAGTATGTTTTCTGCAATATATTAAAATGCAAAAAACTATTTGTTTTGTATGTATGTATCACTTTTTTGCTTAAAAAGATTGTATAAAATCTCATTTTAAAAAAGATTGAAGGAACCTCGGTTTACTTTAGAGATGCAAAGTGTTGCACATATTTATCTGATGGAGAAAGTTATATGCGTGTATGTTTTTTAATTTTTTGTTTTTTTTTTAGTTTTCTTATATAAGCGTAGAGAGAAGAATAAAGATTATCCACGAAAAACAAAGATGTAAAATTACTCGTAAGATAAAATAGAATAACAAGTAACACAATATGAAAGAAAATCTAATATTAAGAGAGTAACAACGCGGCTTTGCTTTCTTTTATCAATAGTGAGTGTCGTCCTATAAGTGGCAACGTGTCCTTAACGTTTCGTGCAAGATCGAAGCTACAGACGAAGTTCAAAGTTATCAAAGTTTCCGAATTTAGCAGCAGCAATATTACATAATTATGTACGAGAGTAGCACGTGTATCGATTCGCGAGCGGTGTAACGGAATTTTGACCGAGACAACGGTGCATTCAGTTTTTTCAATGAAAACCTTCAATGACTTTAGCTGCTTAGTGCTGCGTAATAACTGACGCACGCGGTTCAATTTAAAACTGATAGTTACGTATCTCACGCGGATACGGAGAAGTCGGGCTCGCGTTACTTAATGCCGTGGAAGCACGAGGAGGACGAAATCGCGTTTCCGCCCCCGTCGTTACCACATTTTGTACTTAACTGTATCTAGAACCGCGCGGCCTCGATTCTAAACTCTATGCGAGCTCCTGGTAGTGCGACTAGAGTTGTACGTATATATAGTATGTAGCTCGCTTTCGTGTTTTAACGGTGTTCTAGAAAAGACGGAAGAAAAGAAGGGGAAACAGGTTGAAAGAGAGTAAAGACCACGCTAATCGATTTGTATCACTTAAACTGTACAGTTCTTGGTCGTATAAACAAAGAGTCTCGCATTTTCTCTCTCTCTCTCTCTCTCTCTCTTTCTTCTACATTCTTCTCACCGGTGCCGCAATATTATCAGTTACTTGGAAACTGTTCTGGACGCAACGCAGGCACCGCGTGTGCATCCGAGAAGGGAAAGATTGCAACCTGTAAACGGAACTTCATATCCGACAAATCAATTTAGCGAACTTGGTCCATTCATTTCCAAGCGCTTTGCAGACCCGAGCGCATATCTCGACTTAAAACTGATAGTTTCATATCTCGCAAGTGCGGATGCGATAAAAGGCTAAGAGAACTGCAAAAGAGTCGCGCGGCAAACCACCTTCAAACGTTGCGTTTGTTTGATATTAATGCTATTTCCACGACCGTGATCGTGGACAAGATCGCCATAATTTCACAAAATTGATCGCCGCGGAACATTTATAATGCTTGGCGGGACGTAACCTGCTCATCTTTGAGCTTTACATATCGTGACCAAAAGTTGCGATAAAGTTATAATGATTAAAAGGTGACGAGATTTGATAACATCCGGCAGTGTAATGGTTCTTTTGCAAATAATTGTTTGCGAATAATTTGCTGCGAATAATTACGGAATAGGGAGCCGCGTACGTGAGCCGCGTCTCTACCGCGTCTTCCATCTACATATGCAACCAACATATACAGCATATATATGCTCTTGCACATATTGCAGTCTTGTTACTTTTATCTCTGTCAATAATATTCGCGCGCAGCGATAAGTATTTCTGTGAATGCGCGATATATACGCTCGGCGAGCGTTTACAATAATTATTGTATATAAGGAACGCTGATGCGATATAGCTGTATGCATAGAAAATATGTTCCGCAAAATATATGTTCTTGCCCGACGATCGCGTTTCTGTGATTTTCCAAGTCAAATCTTAAATAAACAGTCATATGATGTACATATAATCCAATTTTGAAATAAATAATTGAAAGTTTCTTCAATTTATATAATTAAAAAATTGTTTTAATGTTCAGTTTTAGTTATATTATGTGTTTTATTTGTTTTATTTGTTGTCTTTAATATTAAGATATTTGGAGCTCTATGTATAACAGATGAGAATTTACTTCATGTTGATATGTTCGAAATTTGTCTCTCTTGAAATTATATTTCTAAATTATTGTGTGAAGTTACACGAAAGCTCATTGTGTAATCAATATTATCGTATAATAGACCAGATTGGACCAAAACAAGTTTGATGAATGAATGAAATTAAATCAGCATCATAATGATACGACACGTTTGTCAAAATATCCGTATATTTTATATTAATTTTGATCTCTCGAAAACGGCACAGAACCGGTATAACTTGGATAAAATAATAATACTTTATTTTATTTTTCCAAATTTCTGGTAAAATTGAAATACATAATTAAAATTAAAATCGTATTACTACAATAACTATGTATGTATTTCGTAAAATGCATTACCAAATTTAAGAAAATAATCTGATTTAGATATAGTTTTACTTGACAGTAGTTCAAATAATAAAAATGATATGACTATGCAACGATAATGCAACTCGTGCGTATTACTAGACGGTGATGTTACTTTTAAAGCAGCAAATTGCGTTTTACAAGTTTGTCAGTTCGGACGAATTTAAGGTGAACTAGGCGATTCACGGTTCGAGAACCAAGACAATGGCTCCGGAAATTTAATCTGAAGTTGTTGACTAAAGCGTTAAACGAAATACGTCAAATGTAATTTAATTTGCGAAATGTTTCTGGCGCGTGAAAACAAATTTGTTTCTAGAACGGAGAAGATACTTCAAAACTTTCATATCAAAGCTAACGGTCATCTACTTTTATCAACCCTCTGTTGAAAGTAATAAATAAATCAAAAATAAATTAAATCTACGAATTTCATAACTATTCGAATCTAAATATTTGGATTATCTTTTCGGAGAATCAATAGAATCTAAATAATAAAACAAAATCATGTAACACTGCTCTTGTTGCCATATAATTTGCATAATTTCCTATGCTTTTATGTTATTAAATAACTTAACTCGAATATCTCTCTCGCATGAAATAGATTTCCAAGTGATTTATACTGCCCTCGAGCTTGTTACTCATTTCCATAAGATTCAAATAGTAAATGTTGACGTATATATGAAAAGATACATTGAGATGTTATTGTCGCTATGCGCGCGCGCAACAATTGTCAAAGTTAAAAATCTTATTTTATGTGAACAAATAATCGATCTTTTAATAATATAAAACAAACGGCAATATTAATTCAAAATTATATTACGCATATCGAACAAAATCACAAAATCGCACGGGAGATTCTTCTGCCACGATAAAACTTTCAGACCGATGCTTCTCCGTTCCCGTCAGTAGAGAGCAGAAATAAAAAACCGCGAAACATTCTTTCGTCTCTTAGACTTGCGCGCTTAACGAAAAAGCGAGTTTTAGAGCGCACTGGTTACGTACATTTTTAACGAGGCTGGTACAACTCTCCGATACGACTCGCCTTCTTTACCCAAGAACTTTCAAGCCGCTCACGTCTCGAAACCGGTTAGATCATACGGCGGAGATCTGAGGGTGGCCTCTTTTCGGCTGTTGCAACCTGAAGTATGCATCGCCATTATCATCGATGTTGCAGTTCAATTTCAGACGTCTGACTATTGGTGAATGGTGCGATCTGTTTCTCTCTCTCTCTCTCTCTCTCTCTCTCTCTCTCTCTTCATCCCTAAGGGGAAGTAAGAGGTGATCCGTATGGTTAGAGTGTGACGAACGGGTATACGTGTCAGCACTGCAAACCACCGTCATTTAATTTGCTGAGAACCGGTGTATATCACCCACCCTTTCACGAAGCGAGGTGGAAAACTTCTGTTTCGAGGATATCGTCTTTCCAGTTGATCACAACAAAGACGCTGCATACAACTCGCATAGGACGATGGCGCGACGAAAATCTCGGGTCAATTTGTTCTCTACCCTCTTGTCTGCCGTACTATTCCTTTCACGTAAGTTTCTCTCGTTCAAATTCGCGCGTTAAATGAATTTAACTCTAGTGTAAAATTAGAAAATACAATGGTTTCTCTTTTCAGTTTGTTATAAAATTTCACTAACATAATTTTGCATGCTTATGAGATTTAATGACGTGGAATTGAATTCCCATTCGTCTTTTTATTTCTTTTATTTTCTGAAGCAAATATTGAGAAGTATTGTAATAAAAATTTTCTACTTGAATTTCTTTTCATTCGATAATGAGATATGTTTTGTTAAAAAGCGGTTTATTTAAGCTTGCGAATTGTATTAATGTATTTTGCGGGATTACTATGCAATTTATGAAACGAATTTGATTATGCAAAATGTAATAAATAAATATATGTTTTGAAAGAAATCAATAAATAGATACGATTCTATGATAGTTCCACTTTTCTGACGAAGTTTCGGTTATCACGCTCGCGGTCATTATCATCATCAGTCGTATAATCGTGTCTAACGAGTAATGTTTGTCTCATGTCTCGCTATCTGAACTATTGGGTCATTAGTCAGCTATGCGAGAAATGTTTTGGCCGATATGCAAGTTAGTAGTTGCTCTACAATGATAATGTTATTGGAATAAGTAATAGAACATATTCGTGCATTATCTACTTTGCTCGCGTTTGTTGTTTTAGTCGCGCGACAATAAAAAGACTGCGACATTTTATTTCTTTTCCCGGCGTTTGACACAAAAGCATGTGATTATTGTCCAATAAAATATTGTAATTAGATCATGCCGAGAGAGTCGGATCAATACTCGGCTCGACACATTACTGTTCTTTCGCAGCACTTTGCTGAAAAATTGTTATTTACGGAAGTAAATAACAATTTATAGCGACGCGGAAAGATTTTATTGTTTCGTGAGAATTAGCGCCATGGAATTGTAAACACGATATTTTGTTATAATTGCAAACAAATAAACACAGGTACAGATATTAACATAATAATAAATGATAATAATTTATGATGATAATATTATAGATATTAAATCTATGAAGAAAATTCTTCAGTATAAAAACACTTTTAAAAATATTTGGAATAAATACATTGTACATGTAACCTTTAGATAATGTCTTTTATACGAGAGTATCTATAGTTTTAGAGGTATTATATTTAAAAACTTTTGATAGCTTGTTACTGTTTTTATTTCCACGTTTTTTCATTTCTCTCATATTTTTATATATTTGCTTTGTATTTTTAACAACAATTTGGAGTACCAAAAATGTTGCAGCTTTGGAAAGGTTTGTTTCGCGCTGACAAAACTTGAAAAGATAGCAAACCGTGCTGTTATAGACAAACAAAACTATCAATAACTCTCTCTCTCTCTCTCTCTCTCTCTCTTTGGCAAGTTAGATCGGACAAATGTGTGTGCGCGTTCATAGTCAAATCGATGGCAGTTTTATTCGTTGCGTTCAAGACTGAGTGTAGAGTCAGGATGTTAGTTGACTAAACTTGTTACTATGAAAAATTAAGACAGATAACAGAAGAACTCGGACTCGTTTTCTTTCTGCCACTCTTTTTCTGCCAAGAAAAAGTAATCATGTGTTAATTGAATCTAAAATTTTTTTAATGTGAATATCTGAAGCGTTTTAGTTCTTTTTCGTCGCTTGCTTTTTTCTGTAAGCAGATAAGGAAGAATCCCATGTAGTTTCACGTTTCAAGAAAATATCATACATTTAATGATAGAATTGACTTACATTCTGCCAGTTAAGTTTGGAGTAGATGAGAGCACGAGCATACGTGGATAATAACTTGTGTCATACATAAGTCTTAACCCGTATGTTTGGTAGTCCGACAGCACACAATTTCATTTATTACATTGTTAAATATAAATATAGAAGAAGGCGAGTT
Source organism: Pseudomyrmex dendroicus (assembly GCA_014825645.1). Lineage (NCBI taxonomy): Eukaryota > Metazoa > Arthropoda > Insecta > Hymenoptera > Formicidae > Pseudomyrmex > Pseudomyrmex dendroicus. The sequence goes on along the minus strand of QVNZ01011144.1, from coordinate 16,649 downwards.
TTAGAGAGATGAAAATAACTCTGTTAAGTAACATGCATCCCAAAGGTAGTACATAAATTCCGCTGCGTTTCTTAAGTATATACAGAATTTTATTCGAGTTAGATACATTTCTGGTAACTAGTATCAATATATAATCTTTTATTATTTAAGCCTAATTTTATCATTAAGTTTTTTTCGCCGCAGGTATGTGGATTATAAGCAAAAGTAAAAACTTTATAAGTTAACCGCGCGCCAGAATCATAAGAGCTGGCAAAAGTAACCGATCGATATATCTCAGAATTTAATCGACGAAATAATCGGCTGCTCGTAGAACTCGGTGAAGCTCGACGTGCACCCTAATTAAAGTCTTAGACTCTTGGGAGCCAATTTAGTGAGGATTCACGGTTCGATGCTCGCGACGGCAGGATTGACGGAAAATTAGTTGTACGAATGTTTTCTCTTTCGTAATGCGAGAGCGTATGAGATAACCGTTTATTCTTTCTGATGAGCGCGATTGTAGGCAATTTTCATGATCAACATAACAAATTGCTTTTTGACAATTTGCTTGATAAGAATGTGAAAAAGGATGAGTCGACTTATTTACAACAGTGTCAAATCTTTTATTGTAGCTTTATGTTCGTGCAGCCCTTATATGCGCTCTTATTGAGTTATATATATATATATATATATATATATATATATATATATATAGATATACGAGAAACTTGATTAAAACGTCACGCGCTTTGTATTTCGAGCATAGCCGTGGCGGAAGAAAAACACAAGATTAACTGCTCGCGCGGTAATGACAAACAGCCTATTGTAAAACGACACAGCGTACATAGTTGCTTGAAACGTGCAACCAAGTGATGGTGTGTTGTAGCACTAACGTATGGAAATGCTAGAGAAAGACAGTTTATATACTCGCGCGACATCATGCACATTCTCGGAGTAACAATGAAGCAACAGGTTGCATCCCTCCCCTTCTACCAAACTTCTATGACAGATTGTGCGACCTTGATAGCCCGTGTAATCTTCCCTTTCAGCCCTTCTCTAACTAGCCACTTTACGGCAACAGCGCTGCGTTTTATGACTCTATTTTTTAGAAACAAGTAGAAAATCATCTTCCCGTTCCTCGATTGTAAACTGTTCCTTCTTAAGACAACTCACGCGATTGTGAAGGAAAAAGATTTTCTTTCCGACACGGTATGGTTTATTATGTCGCAATTGATCTACCGTATGCGAAATCATTTTTACTTTATTTTATGATTTTTTAATTGATAAACATTAGACTAAATCGTTTTATTTTTTCTCTAAAAATCGTTCTTTCGAAATTGCAATGAGATGTTGGATTCAGTTAAACTGCTCTAATCAATTGCAGATAATTAAAATTTATCTCGCAACGAACGTATCACTATTTCGCACAATTCTTACCAAAGCTTCCGAAAATTCATTCGCAATATATTCCGAAGACCTCGAATTTGCCGGAACGAATTTGTAAAAGTAGTGATATAGAACTAGTCTATCGGACTCGGGTGATGTGTACGTTCGTCGGGACCACGGCCAAGGTGGATCTCACCGTCATCTTTCGGCGCTGCATCACTCGGCACTCGATAATGCATTTCACGAAACTAAATATCAACTATGCGAGACAAGAGGCGCACCGATCACGAATATATCTCAACGTGGCTTTTTCCATTGACCATTGAGGTGTCCGCTGGAGAGTAATGCTATAATAAATTATCTAGCTATAGGTGCTACCGTACTTTCTATCTTTCTATCTGTCTCACTTTCGCTTTCTTGTTTTCGTTCTCTACACACGCGCTATCGTTTTCTTTCATTTAGCTTTGCTCTCTTATTCGTTTCAGTCTCTTTCTTTCTTTCTTTCTCTCTCTTTCTTTATTTATTTATCTATCTATCTTTCTTCTTCTCTTTTTTTTGTCTATTCTTTCACATTGTTTAATCTTTGTTCTTTGTATCAGCTCTTCAATTTGATTAATATGCAAGAAGCCAAAAGGCATCGTTGCGCTAAAAGAGTGGGAAGCTATCTTTAGACTACGCGCACTGATTACAGCGTCTATTTTTTTTATCTTGCACTTGGATTACTTTACAATGTTATTTTACTGCTGTCACTATATAGCGTCGATATGACATGTTTTTTGTTCTCGCAATCCGTCAGGTGTTGAATACCTTCTCTGAAAAGTCGGTTTCTGCATTGTCAACATTGAACGAAGATTTTCAAATCGCGACATATCGATTGCAGTTTCTGCTGAAAATAAATTATAAAATAGACATTAGCAACACCTTAAGTATAATAGGACATTCTGTTTGTTGAGATTACTGAGAATTTTCTATTTTCTCTCAGTTTTTTCGAGTTCTGATAGAGATGATAATGCTCCTCATTCATTAATATACTGACTGATATTGAGTAATTCGACAAATTATCAAACTACAAGTCCGCATTTCAATGAATAGAGAGAGAGAGAGAGAGAGAGAGACGGCTTATTAAAAGTTTTTTTTTAAAAGATCGAAAGAAAAGCTTTGTTATTAATACATGTACATTTTAGTTTTAAGTATAGAAGTATTTTAATATGTTATCGAACATTGTACACAATATAAAAGTAGCAAAATTTGTACTAAAAAATCAGAAACATGATAGAATAGGGTCTGTAAAAAGAATCACAACCACTAATATAAAGTTTACTCTTATTAAAACTGATTTAGAAATCTTCGTACGTCATGAAATACTTTCATTAAAAAATCAAAAATATAATATTTGCTGATTCTTATAATTTGCTGATTCTTAATATATAATAATTTAATATTACTTTATCATTAACTATGCATACATTTTACATGGTCAATAATTGTTTGTCGTTAGGCAAACTAAAACTATTATTTCCGAGCTAGTTTTATGTACATTCAACTTTTGATATTCGAATCCAAAGCGGATTGAATCTTCAACATTCCTTTAAAACAAAGAACCTTCCCGCACAGCAGCCACAGACAGTTCGCTAACAATTTTTAGAGAAAGAGAGAGAGAAAGAGAGAGAGAGAGAGAGAGAAAGAAAGAGAAAGCTCTTCAAATTCACAATCGCGCGCAGACTCGCGGATAGCCGGAAGAGTATTGCGTATATAACATGGGACGGGCGCTCAGATCCAATCAAATTCTACCAATTACCAGTCCGCAATATAGGGCTGGTTTACATCCTCGGGGCGAAAACCGACTTGTTTTATAGGTGAACGAGGGCGCGGGCTCTCTTCGCGTCCTCGCTGCCGTATACGCGCCGCGCCGTAAACCCAAATTGCATTATTAAAATCTAATCTACCTTTCGGCCGAGTACGTGTGCTGTGGCCATCGGAAATCTGATACACTTATCCAAGCAGACGGAGAGACGCATGCAGATGGTAGTATATGCGTATAGCGCGAATGCAACTCGAAGGGCAGATGGATAGACCAAGAACGAAGAAAGACACGAAGAAGCGCGAGACATGCCGCTGCGATAGCAGCCGAAATAAAGAGAGGTAAATAAAAGAAAATAAATGAGGTTTTTAACAAAACGAGATGTGGACAAAAAAACTTAAAGAAGCTGTAGGATACGTTAAGAAAGTTTAATTAACATGGCTTTAGTCAATTGATATTGTATCGAAAATCGCGTTGAGTGCGCCGTTTGAATCAAAATTCATCAAGATCATTGGAAGCAGACAATTAGTTTGATTTGTCAAAAACTGGTTACTGTTTTATTAATGTTCAAAGTCTATTAAACTGACATAGTCGTCGATAAAAATATCAAATATCCTTGATGTTATTCTAATTTATATGTATAGGAGAAATATCAAACTTTGTGTTAATTATATTCGTCGATTAAGTGAATTTCAAAAAAAGTCTGTTCTAAATTGACGCAAATTGATCTTATATAATAATAACTATATAGATAAATGACACAGTCACATTACAGAAAGCACCGAATTAATTGAAGTAATGTCTAACTGTTTTATAAGAATAGATTGGCGACCAACTTGGCAGTTTTATAAAACTGTCTTACAAACAACTGTTTTTATAATTCATAATCTTCTTAAAAAAAAAACAACAACAAAAAACTACTTTTCTATTAATTTGAGATAAATATTCTTTAAGCGTGAGTTAGATAAACTTGAGTAATAAAGTTAAGTAACAAGTATAAGGATTTCGATCTATGATCTTTTAATAACACGAGTTCTTTGTTCAGTTGAAGTAAAAATTTTGAGTAAAAATTTAGATAAAGTTTAAGTTACTCTTGGTATAAAAATGACACTAACGCGGTTCAAACCCGAAAAACATTTTTGTATGTTAATACAACACACCGCGAAAGCATCAAATATCAGATTTAGATAAAATTTTAACAACATAAGAGCTAACTCAAAAAATTATATTCAAAGTAATGTATTTTGCTTTAAAGTTCACTAAAGAATAACATCAAATCCAGATATTTTAAATGGCTTCTAAATGCTTTTTTGTATTTTCAAATGTACACATATTATCGTTGTCAACAATTTCATGTACACATGTATACAGAAGCATTTTCACACATGTATAGAGATAGAGATTATAATAGTATAGAGATTATAATATTTTTTGAAAATTCAAAGATGGGCGTTTACCAAGAGTGCTGCTTTGTGCGTAACGTGTTACTTTTCATTTTTCAAAGCTTTTCCTTCTGACGCTCCGGAGAATAAAGTATGGGTACGCAACTCGATGTTTATCGTCGTACTTTATGAGACTGGATGAATCGTCTTCATGTAACTGGCTGTAATATATTTATTCCTTTGCAACAGGTGAGAAGCGTGCTCGCTTGGCTCTGACGCAATTAACGAAAAAAGATGAACACGGCTAAGCGCGGATAGTTAGTTGGTAGGCTACTTAGCGAGCACCTTCCTCGCTAGACTACACTTTAGACCGCAGTTAAGATATAGAAAGGTGGATATGTATAGGTAGGTAGGTAGAATGTTTAGGTAACCCCTAGACGGGTCTATATAGGCGGGGCGGAATAATATTTTTAAGTGCTTTCGAGCGTTCTGTTGGCGTTTCCGAACCCGCAGTCGCCTCTCATTTCTATTCCGAAATATAACGAAATACAGAACAACATAAAGACCGCGAATCGTCTGCAAACAATCCGTTCATTAATAACACGTATAATTATACTAGATACGCGGTTGCGATAAATTCTTCGTTTTTTGCATATTTTAGTGATTGTAGACTCCGCCTCTTTTCCTTCCTTAATTAACATTTTGGTCATTGAAAAAAAGTAATTTAATCGAAATACTTTCATTAAAACCGGACCAGCTCGTTTGATCCGTTCGCGAATTAACGCTTGAAAGTGGATCGGTGTAAAAGAGATTAAAGACATTCCGGAGAATTTCTTTTCCTTCTTTCCTCTTCTCGTATGGTGTTTGATGTAGTCAGGCCAGATTAATGTCGATGAATAATTAATGCAAAAAATTTCGAGCGGCGAAGTGAGAATAATAAATAGAAGTGAGCTATTTAAAAGCAGAGCGCGAGAAAAGTTGCGACTCGGGCGGCGAGGCGGCGCGACCGTTTAAAAGTACGTTTAATGGAGCTAAAAGGATAATAATTTAAGGGAAATTTGCCCGACGGATGCGGAACGTATTTTTAAATATTCATGCAATTCAATATCACCGGCAGCTCATCCAATAAAGTCATGCAAACGAATCACATTTCAAAGGAATTTTATTTCGCAGATAACGCACTGGCGAAAAGCTTCGAGTAATTTCACGTGTATGTAATAGTGCAAGATAGTACAAGCGATAAATTTTGTTAAGAAATTGATCACATTGAAAAATCAACACAGAGAAAGAGAAAGAGATATCAAAAATAATCGTTTATTCGCATCTAATTATTACAGATTCATGTTCCATTAATTCGTATCTGAGATAAGCTTATTGAGATAGCAACACTTGTCTATATTAGTTTATCTCTCAACATTTTGACATATATTTTACAATCTCGCACAACTGTAACGGACAACTGTATTTTCGTAAAATATGTTACATTAAGCGACAAATGAGAGAACATCATTAATAGATGATGTACGAGTTTTAACCGCATCATCCAACATTTGTTCTTAAAATCTAATATAAATCTAAGATTTAAATTGCAGGCTGCAGGATACAAGAGGAAACATATTATAACAGGATGACGAAATTACTCGCGCAGAAAGAGCACGCAACTGTATTTATATTTTTCTCTTTTTTTTGTTTTAAATAGTCCAAAGGATCTTGCGTCAGGATACGGCGGGAAATTAAGTGGCGCCTGGAATCTGTAATTTTTATTTTCTCTCCTGGCAGAAGCCACCCTACGCAAGACGCATCGACCGGTCAAAGAAAAATGTGGCGGCCTGTAATTAGAAACGTTGCCTGGTCGAGAGTAGGTGGAGAGACTGAGAAGGATCGCAGTCTCAGCCAGTTGAAATGACAGCGGCTTGAGGAAGAATATGTTATATATATATATAGGCGTGGCAAAAGCAACACGACCATATATTTCTTATCCTAAACGAGGGATATAGACGAAAATATTCGTTCATGTTATTAGGCAATCGTACAGCGAGCACTCTTCTATACAAACACACATACGTGCATATAAACGGTGCAGTCGCGCATAGTAGAAATATAACGCCATTTTTCCGTCGATGTTTGACGTTAGTGAATGACATTGAAGAGAAAGAGAAAAGAAAAAATGTATACTTCATTAAACTTGATCGGTCTGCAAAGACTGATGACTTTACGAGCGGCGAGTTGTTCGATAATGAAAGTACTTGTATATTTATTGTGCTGCAAGTCAATCAGTTCGCTTTCGTTCGGACTTCAGCGTCGCCCTTGTCTAAATCCAAGCATCGCGACGTATAGCGTAACATATAGGCGAGACACTAAATTCATGATGTTTCTTTTTACGAGAATAAGAGAGTCGCGTGGAATTCCACAATATAATATCTTGTTATTTGGACCGAACAAAAGCACCTTGTGCTTTGTTCGGTCCAAATCACTCTTGTTTTAACGATATAATAAAATGTCTTGCCGAAGAAATGGAATCTCGCGAGATAAGTACGACAATTGCCTAGAACTCCCGACTCGATTCTCTCATTATGGCTGTGGTGATCAACTACGTCGTGTCATCGTCACGTGGCTAAGAAAAATGTCGCGTATGTCAAAAAGATTTATGCAATATTTAAATTTAGAAAAGTATCGTGTTTTTTTTTATTTCTCTAGCGCGTTACAAGTATTAATTTTAATTCTACTAAAAAATATTTAATTCTTCGAAAAAAAGCTAGTGTTTTAGTTTTGTAATCAATTATTATTACTGGTGTTTTAGTTTTATAATCAATTATCTTAAATTATGACAATATTGAAAACAAATTTAACTTTAAAATCTTACAAGTCCGATGTAACATCAAGTAAAATTTAGAGATGTTTTTTTCCTATATCTCAAAGATATCGATTCATTTATGACTGAACATTTAGAATACGCCTGCTACCTGAAGAGACGCGTAGTCTCTAAATTTGTACTTTTCAGTCAAGAAACTTGTTCTTTGCAAGGCACACTCACACGATCATAATTTTCAGCAAGCAGGGAGACCAGCTTTTATAGCGGGAGTTGAGAGCAAGTTACACAAGGACATTTATCTCCGTATCGTTTCGCCGATCGAGTCAATTTTCGACGAAGCTGTTTCTCTTCCCAACGGCCGGCAAACGCGACGTAACAAAAAGAAAGCCGCGTACAGTCTCCCGGTTCTCCGTAAATCACAGCGGGTCACATTCTGTGGGACACCATTAATGCGGTTATCTGTACAGTAGGCGACACGTACTAGGTGCCGTGGATCAGATAGCGCGGCGCAGACCCATTGATTTCGTGAAACCAGTTTCACTCGATGGTTACAGATTTCGATTTATATACGTGCAGGCGTTCACCATACACGCGAGTGTCGAAGTCGTGACGACACACTTGCAGAAAACGCACATAGGTAGTACATGCGTATGTACATGCGTATGTGTGTCGTAGATAAAAGTGTTCTGCGGAAATTACGATAGCGAGCAATTTCCACATAAATACTGTGACGTTGCTCTCGCCAGTTCGGGACACACTCTCTACGCTCGATCAATCCGCGCTCGTTTTGTTTCCAAAGTCTTTTGTTTCTCGTCGATAAGACATCGGCCGCGGCTTTCGTTACTTGCGTCGCATCGAGCACAAGTTTGTCTTTAACCGACTCTTATATTGATTGTACGTATTTAGAGATATCGTCGCGGCGACAAGTTCCGCACTTCCGCGGCGATCTTTTACAAGACGCAGATGATCGTTACTGATTACTATCAAAGCATTCGTTCAATGAGTGACGATCAGCAGCTAATTTCCGCTGGAAAAAATCTCGACGTCACCGTCGTTCGATCGCGAAAAAACGGAATGTTACTCCGTTACTTGCTTACGATCGTAAAAAGTCGAGCGCTCTCGGGGCTTTTACGAAGCCTGTATACGTGTAGGATAATGAGAGCAGTTCGTCAGAATAATGAGAGCAGAAGATATCGAAGGAATTGCAAGATAACGATAAAAGAGACCGTCGTACGATCAGTGACCGTTCGAAAAATCGTTTATGTGTTTTAAAATTATCTATACAATTAACTTTACTCACTTTTCGTTCAATGTTAAGACTTCGTGTATTGTTATCCTTTGGCATCTTTTTTTTCTTTTATTTTTTTTTGTTTCCCTAAAACGCAATCCCGGATCTTATCGTAGATCGCGAGATCGCATCCCCGACCGTGATCAACTTTCGAAGAAATTTATTGTTGGTAAATTACAGTGTTTCGACAATTTCTTGGCGCGCTACAGTCAACGTTACTCTTGTCTCAAGCACCCATGATTGCGATCGTAAAGAACATGCGTTAACGCAGATTTTACGTCGGCTAAAACAAAGATCCGGATTATCCGTGTCTATACACACAGTGTGTTAAAACAGAAGTCGAGAATGCTACCTTCGAAAAATATAAAAACCCAATAATTCGCGTTTCTTAATCACTTTTTCTATATGTGTAGATAGGTATGTCCATAGTAATACGATCATCTTGTTTGCCATAATATATTACATTCTAATACTGTGATTATCATATTGCACAATAGCGAGATATGTTTTTGTCTTAAAATTTTGTAATATATACAACAGCATGTAATATTTTATTAAATAAAAAAAAATTTTTCTTTTATCAAAGTTTGAGAGAAATAATAACATAGTATTATATATAGTGTTAAAATTAGGGCTTTGCTGAACGGTTTGCAGAGTGTCGTGCACAATGATAATTTCTTTAAATTTAAAACAAACGTTCATCACTTTTACCAGTAATGACGATATGTAAATCTCTGTGGTGTTGTCAGGCTTGTATATTTGTCAAGACTGTCTTGACGAATACATGAGCCTGATGGTTCGATTCGAGAACACTGATGATGACTAAAAAATAAAGAGTCGTTTGTTTCAAATTTAAAGAAATTATCATTGTGCACGACACCTTGCAAACCATTCAGCAAAGTCCTATTTATTAATATTATTGAAACTATTAATTATTAAGTATTGACAATCAAGTTTAATAAGTAACACACACACATGTGTCTGCACTATTACAAGAATGTAGTGTAAGACATTATTTCGACAAAATTTTGAACCGCCGAAATGACTCGTATTTCTTTCTCAACGATTCCGCAGCTAAACAAGTTCTAGTAACAAATGGCGCGCGTCATAGAATAATCGTCTGGCGGCAGACACGGTGGACGAAGGCGTTATGATGCACTTAGCAAGTCTCGCGCGAAAGTGTGTCGTAAATTTGTTTCCTTTATAACAGATATTATAGCTAAGAGTATCTCAGATGTGTCTTACCGTCTTTGTATTGCTGCTCTCTCGTTGGACCATTAAAGTTTCGATGAAGCCGGAAAAAAGTTGCACGGAAGTCCCGTCTTAGAGCTCGCTTTCTCTCTTCTCTCGCAACTAAACGCAATAGCTAACACTCTCATCCACCTGTCCCTTCAATTATGTTTCTAATTTCGCTGCCGTCGCGGCGTCGTTTGTCCGATTTCAATTACGACCGTTTGACAATACAGTCTTCTGCGGAACTTATCTGTTATTAATTAAGACCACTTGATCGAGGAGCTGCCTTAATTAAGAAGTGCATTGAAAAAATTTAATAATCCGGCAGTCTCGATTAAAAGGTACATAGAATTATTCATCTATTTCGCGAATATTATGTATACGCTAATAAAATTTAATATATCTGAGATTATGCGCCCGTTAAATTTTGTGTTCACATCGCGATTCATGAAATGCGCGGCGTGCTCGTTATCATTCACGTTATTACAAGCAGATTATTTTTTTTTTACACGTGAGAAAAACGTATTATCTGTCTCCTTTCGGCGCAATCGTTATTATTAATTCTGATATAATTGTGATCGATTAAATTGGAATCTGTTTTTTAACGGTGTCATATATATAAGCTGCTCTCGTGATACATAATACAATACTAATAGGACACATCTCCGACGAAGTTGTTGAAATATTTGGCGTGATACCGCAAACGATAGAATCTGTTTAAACACGTCAAGAGAAAGACAGAGAAAAAGTGTGCTCATGTCGTGTCATCATAGTAAAATTCAGGAGGAAAATCCTATTGGTCGAGTCATCTCGGAGTAAATGCTCTGTTTCCGACGCGATCCGTCGGAAATCGTTGTACAAAAGCGAACGAGAAGAAAAAATAAAAAGAAAATGTACAAATCACATAAAAGCCTACTCTGTCTCTACCGCCGAAAGCATGTCCTCAACTTCTCGTTTCCTCGACTGGTTTTAAGCGAATTGAAAGAAACGCTTTACAATAGGTACTGTATCAGTGACGACTCGACCCATTATTTATTAAAAATTCGTCTTTTTTATCGATGTATAGTTTCTGCTTCTGTCCCCGAGAAACCGGTGGCATGTTTCCTCCCTCTATTTCGGGTCGCCGGAAAACTTTGCCAAAAAAAGATTGGTTACATCGCGTTGCTGCGGTTGGATACAGTATCGCGCGCTGGCTCGTGTGTAGAAAGGAGCAATGCAGTTGGTTTAATCGAAAAAAAACTTCGTCGATCTGATAAGAGCTTTTATTGTCGTCTGTGCAATGAGCGCGGAGAAGAACACAAGTCGACCGCATCGCTGAAGCAATAGAATGATTAAACTTCCGTTAATAACGTTTGCAATAGCTCTTTTTGAGTAGATATTCTATTAATAGGAGTTACGTAGTACGTCTAAGACACGAGCTTCGTATGTATAAAACGTTAAATAAGACGTTAAGCTCTGATTGTAAGAGAGAGAGTTTGTCGCTTTTTGATTTTATCGAAGCGAAATTTTGTTTGACCCGATTCCGACAAAAAGTTTACGAGGCGATCGGTTACGTCTCGAATCGTTCTCGTTCTATATAGCTTCAAATGTACGAGAGCGCGTGTGCATGTCGACGTGCATCTTCAAGTATACAAATGCGAAGTCCGCGGCTCGGACAGCTGCTCCAGGATGGAAGGAGAGCGAGAAGAAGAAACATACCGACCCGATAAGGATCTCATTGTCATGGCACCGGTGTGGAGGAGCTTTTACAGCCGGTCGGCAGACAGGAGGGAGGGTCGGCCGAGCCAACCGCATCGAGCAAATTGCAACTCTGTCGAAACTATCGGAGCGAGCGGATCGTTCGTCGGAGAAGAATGCGCGACACAATTGTTAGGGCCCGGTTAGTCCTGGGCACCTTTTCATCACTTACGTTCCTGTGGTAGTATAACCTTCTCCGCGATGATAGCATCTCTGGAACACTGGGCGACATCGGATCTTCTCCGCTCTTCTTCTTGTTCCTGCGCATCTTTCCAGTCTCCGTCTATCCCGTATACCTCTTGTTCCTTCCTCTCTCCCTCTCTCTCTCTCTCTCTCTCTTTCTCTCTCTCTCTTTTTTCCGTCGCCTCTCACTTCCTAACATCAACTCTATCCGTTCTCTCGCTTCCCTAGCTCGAACACGGCCGGGGCTAAATTGTCATTCGATGCCCTGAGAATTCGATTTCTAGTCGAGTTTTGTGGTGACAAAGGTTCTTCCTCCCCTGCCCTTCATCTCATACATACACACGCGTAGATCCGGAGACCTACAATATTGTGAAACGTCCTGTATTGAATGTCCCTCCTTCTTTTCTCATCGAGATTCGATCTTGCTTCGCGATGTCCTCAGAAATGGAAATTGGAAAACAGGTAAAAGAAAATCAGCCGTTGGAGGATCGCTTTCTCGCTTGCGTTGAGTTTCTCTGAATAAACTCAACGGTATATGCATACGCGTAATTCTTCTCGAATGCTTCGTTAAACATCATCAAAACAAACATCATTTTCACTTGTATCTCCTATCTAAAATTCATTGCAGTATTTTAAAATAATGTGTTTCAAACAATGTTTCAACAAGTATATTAAAAAACACATAAATATCACATTCTTTATTGGTTATATTGTGGAAAAGTCAAAAAATTTAGTATGGCGCATTTACAAACAAAAAATAAATTATTACACATATATTAACGATAAAATGTGAAAAATCTCGCGAAAATTATTTTTGATGTTTATCGCGTTGCCAATAACACAAACGTTAATGAAAACACCAATAAAATATAATAAATATACAGTTGTTCCATTATAACAAACTTCAAATATAATAAATCCGATAAAGGTTTCGAGTTTTGATACACCTACTATGTGTATTCAGCACGTATGATATGTACTAACGTAGAATAATAATATGTGCTGTACGCACACAGACTACATGACATAGAAATGTGCGTGGATAATATTTAGTTGACAACGTTTAGTTTGCGCAATATATGCATAGTTTTAGCGTTTATACGTGTTATGATTGTTAATGTTTGCTGACGTATCGCGCAGAAACTTAAAAATTGCTCGTTAAGATATTCAAAGCATTTAATTCAGATGAAATTTACAAATTAATTTTTTACAACCGGCGCAAATGAAATCCGTTACGATTTACTACATTTGCGATATCATTTTTCCAGTTATTTTAAACAGACTGACAAGTGACACAAATTTGAATTCTGTAATAAGATATTTTCAAAATTAGATATGTTTCTTAAACTTTCTATTCTATTTATATTTCATGTTCTGGACTGTGTGCATAACGTACAAACATACATGTATAAATATATATGTGTGTGTGTGTATATATATATTTCATGCATATATATTATGTATATGTGTGTGTGTGTGTGTGTGTGTGTGTGTGTGTTTATATATACAAAAGAAAAATGAATTACAAATTTAAATACCACGCGTTTCAAAACAGAATTACAAAGTTGTATTTATAAACGCGCATTTAAATATAATTACTCTATATATTCTTATTATTATTCTATATTTTTTTTATACGTTGTTAAAGCAAGAGAAAAAAAATGAGAAATTTATTATATTTTGTTTAATAAAGTTTGTACATTTGCCGCTTTTATCAGCGATTACAGTTACCGAAAGAGTAATTATTTACTCCAAATAAGTTGAGCAAAACCTATTTTTAGATTTATTGTAAAAAAGTTAATTAGTTGTAAAGGTTCGGCGAGACGCGTCTACGTGAGGTCACTCCAAATCGCGTACCATAATTCCTCCGTTGCAAGGTATCGGATTTGCGAAACTGTCTCGCACTCATCTCTCCTCCTTTCCTCTCTCTTTCTCTCTCTTTTTCTTTCTTTCTTTCTTTCTCTCTCGACTCCCGACAGTCTGAAAAGTTTTCAGTTTGGAATTACAGCAGCTATTTTTCTTTTTACGGATAGTCCTGGCACACTGTGTCGGACTGTGTGCTCTCCGCAAGAGATTAAAACCTGCCGAATGATCGACTAAAATATTCGAAGCTGTCCATCGCTTTTTATGAGATGTCGAAGTAAGTGCGTTTGACGCAACGTTAAATCCGCAAAGCAACGATGATAATACAGGATTACATTTCTCGTAGGTTTTCTACTTTTCCGACGTCAAAATTAATGATCCGACGTGGTGTATGCAAAATAGAAATTGTAATCCGTTTCTTCTCTCTTTTCTACGTGCTTGATTTTAAAATGCGATTTATGGATGCGTCACTCGCGATTATATTAACAAAGATATCTTGAGAATGCAATAATCTCGATGGAACGTACAATCGATTATTACACTGAATTAAAAATAAGTGATGTGGATAATTGAAATCACAAAATGCTAAGGGAGATACGCGTATACTTACATTAAGCGTATGCACACGTGTGCAGTTTTGAATAATATTAATATTAAATAGGAATTTGAATAGGAATTTTTGCAATATAGAATTTTGTATTTTTTTCAATTTTATTTACTGATGTCGATAAACTTCATGGAGCTGAAAGCAACTCGTTTTGCTAATCCCTTGTTGCCCAACAAGTTGCGAGCGTTTATTACAAACGACGGTCGTTTAACGATGGTGCTTTTGTTGTTAGGAGAAATGCGTTGACGCGTATGTTTGAATTATATTGATAAAAAAAAAGAAGTTTTACTCCAACATCTGCTCTTTATTTCAGTTTTCACCATTGTTTCCCGAGTACGATTTACATGCTTTGTTAATTATCTGACAAATCCAGTTATTTTTAATCCTCTTTGCTTTGTTTAATGATACACTTAATGAACAGACTAAAACTCATTTGGCAACATTAAATAAGTGACTGATCAAGGCGACGTTTGTAGATCGTCGAGCGCAAATTTAAGACACGCTGGCATTGCAAAATACCTTTGTTTGAAGAATTCGAGTGCCTGATGAAAATTTTGGCTGTTATTCCACCAGCTGATGTAAAATTTAAAAGCGTATGTTAAAATAATTTCCGGAGGGAACAATTTCATCGCAAGATACACTTTGCTGCGTTTATGCAAATTGCGGGAATATTTGTCCTCATCACTGAAGACGTGTATGTTTTCAAATGCTCTGCACAAATACTAATTAAAATAATAAGTCGAAATTGAATGTGTGCTAATGAGGAATCGGTGCATAGAATTAAACGAAAAGTTACGATTAAATGCTGCTGATAAACGACTTCGTCATTGCGGTTTTAAAAGGAATAATTTGTCATACTTTTATGCTGTCCAAATAACTTCTTCTTTTAACAAATTTAAAAAGTCGTACTATTTTCCTAAAGTTTAGTTCGTGTGTGTGTGTGTGTGTGTGTGTGTGTTATCTCTTGATGAAGTATATTCGTATATCTAAAGCAATTTGTATACTGCATCATTATTGCGCCGATATACGTTGTTGTACTTGTACAACAAGAGAGAAGATATTGTTAACAGGCAGGAAGTATCCTATACAAGGGAAGTCGAATCGTAGCTAGTATGCTCTTATATAGTCCGATCTCGTTGTTTGATTGATGAATTCTGCAGTTTATTGCGATCTGTCGAATAAAAACTTTTGCTTTCTTCAATTAGCAAGGTAAAAATTGCCGATTACTGAAACGTCTTCTTTTTTTTTTTTTACTGAGAAACTGAACTTCATTATTTTATAAATATTAATAACTTACAAATTATTATAAATATACTTACAGTGATTTAGGAGGATTTAAAGTAATTTAAAGGAGTTTCTCGAAAAAATTTTAAGCCGCCTGAGGAATCATAACTGCGCATATCCATGCAGTTAAGATCACGAAATAGTCGTCCGGAACGAGCTGACGTCTTGCCTATTTACATCCACAAACCATACTGTGACAATCGAATTGTCCAAATGTTAAAACTCTTACAAACAAAGTACGCGTTAATATATAACCAGCTCTTTTGCAAACTATTTTTTTATTCGCATCTTTTGGTACATGAAAGCGACAGAAAAAATGCGACTCTGCGCTTTTTCTTAGTATTACGCACATTTTCCACGACCTTTTTGGATTTTGCATACTCCATCACGATCATTAAAGCAGCCATTGTAAAATGGGACACTACGAAACGGCGAGATACGAATTTTACGAATGTAAAAATTTTCAAATTTTTTGTAAATATTGTTTTACTATTCGTATTATCACGATTCCATCAAAATATATATTATTTAATCAGGCAGTTTTATATATTTGTATACCACAAGACTGAACTATCAATGTTTTAGTATTAAGTTTTAAACAGTAAGTCTTAATTTTCTAGAATAACTTTAATTTCAAATATTTTCTTAATAGAGTAAAAAAATTAAATTAAATTGAAATAAATCATGAAATTATTAAAATTTTGTCACAAAAAATGTTGCAACATCTTAGAAAACGTGAAGCACATTAACAAGCAACATCTCGCGTAAGCTTCATTTCAATCATTACAGTTTTAACTGGACTTTAGACAGATTGGATCGTGTAGACGCGTTTCAATGCTGTTACCTATCTTGTATCATATTCACGTATCTCTCAAAGATATATACATAGCGTAACAACGTTTTGAATATAGCTAAGTAAAACTTTAGAAGAAAACTCGTGCGTAAAGAGAGCAAGTAGGAATCTAGACGGGCGGGACAAAGAGCGACAACGCGAGGCTGTGGGCGATAATTAAAGGCCTTTGCACGTGAAAAAGTTTTAGTCGTAGTCGTAAGGTCGTAAGCAAATCGACCAATGACAAGCCAGCATTCTAGCTGGT
>QVNZ01011143.1:0-16342 GCA_014825645.1 Pseudomyrmex dendroicus | reverse complement strand
GTGCCCATATCCTCTTCCTGTTGGAATACTCCGCGTGAAGAGGGAACAAGAGGACTTTGAAAGAGCTATCCTTGCTATTTGAGGGTAAAAATAGCTGGCGACCGAAGGAGACAGACATAAACGTGAGTACCGACCAGATCCTAGTCAAAAGACCCTGGTCATAACCTAACCCTAACCTAAACTCTTCTTTTTGCACTTTTCCTTGCAAAATTGTGACTCATTTTTACTAATATTGTAGTACCTGTGCGCCTTCTCAACGTGGGCAATATCAATGTGAGCAATCGCAACATGGACAATTGCAACGTGGGCAATTGTAACGTGGGCAATCGCAACGTAGGCAATTGCAACGTGGGCAATCGCAACGTGGGCAAAAGCAACTCGTGGGCAAAAGCAACTCGTGTGCAATCGCAACGTGGGCAAACGGGACACTCCCTTCTTTTTCCACTGAATCTACTGACATTCTATTTTTTGGTAACATTTTTTTGAGGTTAGGGATACTTCCCTAACCGGAAAACGTATTAGAGTACGGATGTCATTGTTTTTACATCTTCCCTGAAATATAGAATAGTACTATTTTGATAGTATTTTTAGTTTAGGTAAAAATGTTGACCTAATAGAACAAAAAAGATTTTGAATTCAGATTCAGCGACTCCGAAAACGTATTCTCATGGTCTACTTTGTTAGCGATGGATTCTGTAGATTCGATCTTGATCTGACCCAGACCTGATCGGGTCAAACAGACTCTGGATTCGGATTCAGCGATCCCAAAAGTATAAAAATACCATAATCGTCTCTTCCACGGACATCTCACTTTTTTGTGTGCCTGTGTTATTAAAACGTTAGATGAAGATTACGACGATATTGCTTCTTTAAATAAATTGAATGTATTGAATTGTTTACGTTATGAAAAACATGTGAAACACTGCGCATTACAAAATGTATTTTAAATATTTATTAAGTGGTCTAAACGACAATAAAATGTTATATGCAACAACTTTAGGTGTACATTTCCTACCCTTTTCCATAGCATGTTTATATAGATTAATGTTACTAATCGCGGTTCAACGTGGTTTCTTAGTTGAACGTAGTTTGTTTATAGTAGTTCGATCATGGTTGAACGTGGTTTGATTATGATTGAACGCGGCTCGATTATGATTGAACATGATTAGATTATGGTTGAACGTGGTTTGATTATGGTTTAACGTGGTTTGTTTACGGTTTGATTATAGTTAAACATTGTTTGTTCGTGGTTTGCTTATTGTTGGACGTGGTTTGTTTATGGTTTGCTTATGGTCTCGGGAAAGGCACACCACCTTGGTTCGCCTTTCCGAGCTTGCGTGCCGTGATGATCTGAGGGGCTATGCCGGCGGGAACCTCGGTTCCTGGTAGCGTCTCTCTTGCCGGACAGGTCCTCAGTGAGAGGCCAGACTAAGAATGTGCCTAGGGGAAAGACAACCCCGAAAGAAAACCCGGGCAGGTCGGGCTCGTTAGACAAGTTAAGGCAACGGGCCTAGGTCAGGTTCAAGACCGATATAAAACCACTTCTTTCCAAATTATGAGCGATGAGTGAAAAGAACGAAGAAGTATTACCGGACCAGGTCGACCGGACGGCCAGGTCTCGACGCGGGGAGGCTAGTGTCCTGGGTTCCCCCGTGTCGTCATCCCACGGGCGGGTGGAGGAGTGCACCGCAGACTCTTTCATCTATTCTGCCTCTGCGAAGGCTGGGCCTTTGGGCCTTAGGGCTATTCTACAATGAGTTGAAAATGTCTCGTTACCAGTTGCGAAAGATAGCAATTACGAAAAGAAAAGTATTATTTCTGGTTGCGCTTTGTCGTTGTAGTTGCTACAAGAGAGTTGATCATCTTTTAACTTTTGTCAACAGCAACTGGCAACCGCAGCACGTAAAGTAATATTTTTTCTCTAGTAGTCGCAACTGACGACGAGACATTTTCAACTTATTGTAGAATGGCCCTTAGCATACGTGGGAAGGGAATGAACTCTCGTATAGTGTTGGGGAGGGTGGACTCTTCAGAGTCTGTCACCTCTGTCGACCTCGCGGCAAAAGTGGGTGAACGTGGTAGTGACCGGCACTCGAACGGTACCATCCCGGCCGCTCGTGGGCCGTCATCCCACGACGGGCTTTGCGTCGCCTGCCCCGCAGGGGCGGCGCATAAAGATGCGTTTGCGACGCAACTTAGTGCGTATGCACTTTTGAGAGACGGGAGCGTCTTTTCCTGCTTGGAAATGGATCTTAAGAAGCAGAGACGCCCAAGGAGTCGGAGACTGCCAGTCTCCGGCTCGAAGATAGAGGATGAGGGGGCTGAGTGCGAGAATCGCCGTCTTTTTGCACTTTCGCAGCTCACCCCTATCCCCCGCGACGACGCCTCCGATTCGGAAGTAGAGTTAGTCGCCGGTACCCGGGACGAAGCCCAGCCTCGCGAGTCGCGCGAGAAAGAGTGGGTACCTCCGGCCTCCCAGCCTCTTGGGTTACCCAAGAGGTCTAATAGTGTGGGAGTCCGGAGGCGCGGAAGGGGGAGACCCCCCACGACGGGGGACTACGTTTGCCTGGCAGAGGCCAAGAGGAAGTGTGTAGAGCTACCCCAGCGTCAGATGGAGTTGCGGGCCGAAAAGAAGCTGGCCGAGGAGATCGACGCTATGCGCGTCTCCACTCGTTCGGCCCCTCTCCTCGAGCCAGGCAGAGGGCACACACGCGGAGGGGGTCCCGCCATCGCGTCCAATGATCATCAGGGACATGTCCACGTCCCAGGTGGTCGGACAGGCCGCGAAGATAGCGGAGGCCGTTCGTAAATTGGCGGCAAGGTCGAAGGTACCTTAAAAGTACCTTTGTCCGCTAATTCAAGGAGGCGGCGACCGGTCTAGAGGAGGCCGTATCCATAGTGGCGAGCCGGCTTGACCCCTCGAGGGAGGTCCAGCGCCTCGACGCGCTCAACACGTCGTTGGGCGCAAAGGTCAGCCGGCTGCGCGACAACGTTGCCTCCTTGGAGAGGGAGAAGGGCGCCGTCCAGGCGGAAATAGACAACGTCCTTCGGGATAACGGTCGCCTGCAGGGCGAGCTTTGCGACTTGAGGCGAGACCTCACGTCTTTAAGGAAAGACGGTTAAAGGAGGCGGGGAGCTGTAAGAAATGGCCTTCCGGCCGCCGGTCCCTGCCTCCCCCCGCTCCATCCCTGCGGATGGTTACCCCGCCGCCGGGACCTTCCGTGCCATCGGCGACTCCTCTTTCCCCGTGGGGGAACGACGACGCCCTTTGCGGGGAGAGCGCTTGGTATCGCCTGTGGCGTCCCGGGCACTCCTCCGCCCACGGGGGCACCACCAAGCCCCAAGTCCCTCAGGGAGGTGGAGGGCCGCATCATGGACGCGATGCGCTCACAATTGTCCATCTTTTGGGAACAAATGTCCCAGCGGCTCTCTCGCCTGTTCCTAAGGGCAGGAGGAGGGGAAGCCTCACGACTTCCCTCTTTCCTGGGCAAGAAAGCAGCGCCTAGCGGCGCAACCGCGAAGGACAGCGTTGGCACTCTGGCCATAGCCGGCCCTTCGCATAAAGTCACTCTTTCTTCTTCTTCCTCCGCAAAGAGGAAGAAGAGGAAGAAGAATAAGAAGAAGAAGACAATGGGCGGAGGGGGAAACGCCCGGGCCCGGCCGGCGGTGCCACCACAGGCCGCCCGCTGCGTGGACCAAGCCAACCCACGCCGGGGGTCTCTGCGGCCGAACCTAGGACCTCTTGGTCTCAGGTGGTCGCTGCAAACAAAAGACGAAGGAGGCGCAAGCTACAACCTCTCCCTCAAAAAGTGCGGGAGGGAGACCCGCTGACCCAGGGGCCGTTAAGCCCGGGCAGCGCGCCACCTGCCCTAAAATCGGGAAACCTCCCCGCTCTGCGGCCATTATGATAACAGCCAACGCCCAAGGTGCGGACGTGGCGGCGGCGGTGGCCCAGATGCGGCGGAGGATTAAGTTGTTGGACTTCGGAATTTCCGAGATCCGGCCCAAGAGAGCCGTCACCGGTGCTCTTATAATGGAGATCCTCGGTGAAGGCAACGAGACCAAGGCGGACCAGCTACACGAAGCCATGTCCGCCGCTACTTTTTGCCGAGTCAAATTGCTACGGGAAGGCGTTGCAGAGAACATCCTGCAGGGGACTCTCCGCCGACGCGGAGCGCCAGGCCCGACGACAGCTGCTCCTCGATTGGGAGCAGCACTTGGACGAACCGCGAGCGGTGGTCCGGCCTTACTTAGAGGTATGGCTCCAGAATAAGACCACCTCACCTACAGAGTGACTCAGGTACTCACCGGGCACGGGTGCTTCGGGGAGTACCTGTGTCGAATAGGGAAGGAGCCGACGGCACAGTGCCACCAATATGGTGCGGCCAGTGACTCAGTGGAGCCCACCGTGGAAGAATGTCCACGGTGGACTGATGACCGCCGGAAGCTGGCTGCGGTGATAGGACCGGACCTCTCCCTGGAGGGCTTAATGCGTGCATTGGCTTCCGGGGAAGAGGTCCAGTGGGAGGCGGTTGTCTTCTTCTGCTCCACTGTGATGGAGCAGAAGGAGGACGAAGAGAGGGAAAGGAAAAGAGCTCCCATCCCTCGTTGGGGACCTCAGGGGCGCGTGCGAGCGGGTTGCCGAGTGGCACTTGCTCCCCGCGCGCGTCCTCAGGCCCAAGGGTCCCAATAATAGTAATCTTCTCCCCTCCCCTCTCTTTTCGGGGAGATGGGGGGGGGAGCCAGTGCGGCGGGCGTTGGTGAGGGCCTCATCGTTAACCCATCGCCCTGGAGGGACATGTCTCGGACCGAGTAGTCACGAGGCGGTGGCCACTTATTCCCGGGGTGGTACCAGCTACCCTGGTAGGTTCTTGGGGAACTGGATCACCGCGGGGATCGTGACGGGCCAGGATGTGAGCCCGTCCTGCACACGGTCCCACGAGAAGGGGCGACGCGGTGGTGTGTGTCCCGCTGCGTTGCCAGGAAGAAGAACATCCAGGAGGGAGGAGCGTCAGCCTCTCCCTTCCGAGAAGACATAGCTCGAGGGAGGGGGACCCGTGTGCATCCTGAACAAAGAATTCCCGAGTCCCTCCCCGCAAAGGGCGGAGAAGACACACGTGAGGGTTTTAGTGGATACACCTCCCTTTCTTGACTGTATTTCCACATAACCTTGGCCCTCATCCCCCGAAGGTCAGGGTTCCATCCATAAAAGATTTCCCTCACGTAAAAAAAAAAAAAAATAGTTTCCTTATGGTTACACATGGTTTGTATCTTTCGTTCATCGTTTAATTATGATTCGATTATGGTTAAACATGGTTCGTATCTTTTAGTTAGGTTGACCATAGTGGTATAAACTTTCACATAGCTGCAATAAAGCAGATAAATCATTTTGTTATAAAAAAAAAACACGTATGCAACTGTACATTCACGCATTTTCGGCACGTTTATATGCAACATGATTCTTTATGAAAAATAGCGTCTTGATGCGGCACGATTGTGTGCACTATTTAGTTTCATGCATACGTAGGTATGAAATAATCGCAGAGCTGAAGAGAAACAGATAAACCATGTACAGACATAGCAGTCTGATAGAAGTTCATTATTCTTCAGGACATGAGAAAAGACACAGATTTGTAATACATTGCAATCATGAAGTATAAAAAGAGGTGAGTCTTAATGACTGCTACTCAGTCTCATCTCTTGCTACACATTGTCAAACATCTCCAAACGTCTCCCATCATTAATATGAACATTACCAAAGACTGTATTGACATTAATGAGTCAGTGCAACCAGCAGCGTTTGGTTTAGTATTGACTGTAGACAAATTGATGAGGAAAATTCGCGTGCTGAATTACCATGTGGAGGATCTGTGAAAAAGAGGAATAGAATTGGAATAAAATTAAGGTGCCCATTTTCCTCACAATCTGTAAGTATACTATAGTACTACTATAGTTACAGTATACTATAATTACAATGTACTGTCACCACACATTTATACTGTATAAATTATATTTTAGGATAGAGGCAAACAACATAATAAGACAGATGACGCAAGTCCTTCAGTCGGATATTCGAATGGTTGAGGCAATGGAGGACGATGTTGAATCAACACTAGGACATCTGTTTGCATACACCAAAACTCCTCCAAACACTCTACCTCCGGAGCTGCACTAAATAAGAGTAATTATTGTGGAAGTTACACAACTATTATTGTGTTATTTACACATAGTAATCTATCGCGATGCGTTTTAAATATTAATGTATATGTGTTTTGTGTTACAGGAAAATTCTCATCAATCTGTTTATCTGTTTATCTCAAACACACATACACATATACACACACAAACACACATTTAGTTTTTTTTAGTTTATTGTTTGTTTATATCTTAGTTTATTATATCCTAGGTTATATGGTAGTTTATATCTTAGTTTCTATCTTAGTTTTATATCTTAGTCTTATAGTTTTAGTAAATAAATACATACGCACATCTCGCAAAACAAAACCACTGACACATCACATGGTTGTAATATATATATATGTGCCCACACATACATGTATCTTTTGTTTTTTATATTATTCAAATTTTTATGTTTACTTGGTTTTATAAAATATAAATGATTTTTGTAACCCTAAGGGGAACAATACAAATATCTATCTATCTATCTATCTATCTATCTAGTACCAGTCACAAAGCTACATATTTTTTTTTATAATGATACGTGTGTCCAAAAAACTGATACAATTGTCAAAGACCATAGGAATCCCGAATGTCTCCTTGTAAATTTTGTTGTTGAATGTAAAATATGTCGACGACATAACGAACTCCAGTGCAATTAAGAATTCTTGAAGTGAAATTTTTGTATTTAATCTTATATGTTTCCATCTTTTAGACACGCTCTCTCAATGCTAGATCTATTGGTATGTTAGTGAACAATGATATTACGTCAAAAGAACAGAGTATGAAATTGTCATTAATGTTTTGTCCTGATAGTTTGTTATATAAATGAAAACTATCTTTGATGAAGAACGGAGAATTAGGTATGTTGTTGTATATGATTTTATGTAAAAACAGAGAAAAATGATGTAAAGGACTGTCAATGATCGATACTATAATTCTATTTAGATGATTTAATTTTTTCATATTTAAAACTATTAAAAAACGACTCAAAACATTGATTAATACAAAATTAAATAAGTTTAGAACTGAAAATGATAACGATACACAAACAAATAATGAAATTAAGCAGTTTGCTGGTGAACAATACAACGTTCTTTCCTACAACCTTAGTAAAATGAATATTAAATTAGCATACAGATGTATCTTTCGTTTAAATAAATACATTAAAACTTATAAAGACCCGGTCCCGTTAGAACAAAACAAAAACGTTGTATATCATATAGAATGCGAATCCTGTGAAGCTTGTTATGTCGGACAAACTGGTAGACAATTGAGTACGAGAATCAAAGAGCATATAAAGAACGTTAAAAAGAAAACACAATCGTCGGTATTATCTGAACATTGTTCGACCACTGAACATAAGTTCAACTGGAAAACGGTGCAAATTTTAGATAAAGAATCAAATTACCATAAACGAACTACTTCAGAAATGCTACACATAAAGATGAAAGCTTTAAATATTATTAATACTTTAAATATTATGACAGACATAGACTTACTTGATCAATCTTACTTACCGATTATTGATAAAATTCTTTGACTCTCAAATTTCACACATTGACCTATCACGTTTACCTCGACAACCGTTTTAATATGTTTTGACTCTTAGTTTGTACTACATTCAAACATAACGAACACATAATTTCACCAACGATATAGCTTAGAAGTGTAAAAGTGCGTTTTTCTTTATGCTTGTTTGTATATAACATTGTGGTAATTATCATTAGTAATCAACAACTATGTAAAATAAATTAATTGTATTACAGTCTTGCGACTGAAGATGACTGAATGAACAGTTGAGTCGAAACGTTTAGCATCACATTAAAAAATAAAAAATTTTTTTACTGCACGACATCCTGCAAAAATAAATAAATCACATTTACGTGGATCATTAACGGATGCACACTTAAATGCGATTCTTCGTTCTGCAAGAAATATTATCTGATATTTCACGTTTAGTATCGGAAGTTAACCAATTTATCAATTACACAATAATAATGTTGTGTAAGTTGCGAGAAATCACCACACAAGCATATTACTGATATAATTACACTTTCTTGTGAGAGCCAGAGTTTGCACAACATGTAATTATTTTTGTAATATATTTGCTGGTATTCTTATGCTTGTAAGGCGCGAACAACAATGCAGTACTTCTGCGCATTTCTTCTTTCGCGCTATCGCGCTTTTTTCGAGAAGACGCGTACCGACTTCATAACATATAAAAACACTTACGCTTTTGCATAACAAATATATTCTTGGTTTTGCTATTTGTTAATAGTGTTATACTGTTATACCATAACTTTGCTGATTAGAAGACAGGAAAATACAAGATTAGGAAATATACAAAGATATTTTTTGGGTTTGAATCGCGTTAGTATCATTTTTATACTGACATTTCGTGAACATTACAGCTTACTTCTTCAGGTTTTAAAGCAACCTGACACTGAGATGCCCTTAGTCAGGTGTTTCTTTTTATAGCGCTAGATTGGAGTGGGAGGTGTGTAGTAGAGGGAGTGTAATGGTAGTGTAAGAAGGGGGAATCTGTTATGGCAAGATGGAATGCCATAGTAGCCTAACCTAACCTAGTCATATGTACATTGTTTCTATTGAGATTGTTTGGATGTTTGTATATCTCCAGGGATTCCATATACTTTCTAGGGAAGTAAGCTATAATTTTTTTTAGTTTTTGAGTTTGGTCGAACATAATTTTGTGACTAGTTTTCAAATGGTGTTCTGCTAATGTCGATTGTGAGTAATGTTTTAGACGTACTGCTGACTGATGTTCTTTTAGTCGTATGCTTATCATTCTACCAGTTTTACCTATGTATACTTTACCGCATGAACAAGGTATTTTGTACACTCCTTGTGTGTTTAATGACAGTCTTTTGTCTTTTGGATTGTTAAGAATCTGTCCTATTTCATTCGGTGGTTTGTATGTTGTTTGTTCAGAATCTTATCTGTGACACCCTTTATGTATGAAAGGTAAGTGGTTCGTTTCTTTAAGAGGGTCCTGGATCTTCCTGTTATTACCGATCGAACGAGTACTTTGTATTACGAAGTGTTTTTCGTAATTATTGCACGGATAGAAAAACGGCTCTACAGAATAAAAAAAAATAATACAATGAATGCCGGACACTTTTCAATATATCAAAAATTTAACAAAAATTTATGATGATGATTTCAATCGGTAAATATGCCGAATAGGGGAGCAGCTTCTGACAAGCTTGATATTGACATATGTTGTCAAGGTCATTGCCCTGAGTGACTTTCCGAAGGTTTTCTGTAATGCTCTCTGTTCGTTAAATAGTTATTAATAAAAATGTGTAAAAAACGGTTTATTGCGATTATCTCGGAAAGTAATCACGTTAGGAAAAAATTTTTTAGACAAAATATGTAGAAAATGTGATCTTCTATAAAAAAAGTTATGTTCATTTACCTAATTCCAACCGTTTTCATGTTAAAACGTAATGTAAAAACTAAAATTGTTGTTGACAAGCTACGTGGCTGAAACTGAAGCAAGATTTCACATAGGTTTCGACTTTCTACGCAAAGCGAGGGGGGTGTAGGAGGGGCGTAGCCCCTCTACCTGCAGGGGAGCGAAACCCCCCTTGTGGGGAGGCCGCAACCCCCTCTGCCTACAACAGTACCAAAGGTGAAGTAAATAATGTGAATAACTTTGAACTTGACATATTAATGTAAATAATGTTTAATAAATACAATATATCTTACAATATAAATATATTAAGTCATTAAATTATCGTCGTTACTACTTTCTTTTATGACAGAACCAACATACACTTGAGAATTTTGCGTACAAAAAACAAGATGCATGTTGATATAATATGTCAAGTTCAAAGTTATTCACATTATTCACTTCACCTTGGGTACTGTTGTAGACAGGGGGGCTACGCCCCCCACAAGGGAGCCCCTCCACCTGCACTTCCACCTCGCTTTGTGTAGAAAGTCGAAACCTATGTGAAATCTTGCTTCAGTTTCAGCCACGTAGCTTGTCAACAACAATTTTAGTTTTTACGTTTTAACAACAACGTTTTAACAACATGAAAACGGTTGGAGTTAGATAAATAAACATAATAACCTTTTTTATAGAACATCACATTTTCTACATATTTTGTTTAGAAAAGTTTTTCCTAACGTGATTACTTTCCGAGATAATCGCAATAAACCGTTTTATACATTTTCGTTAATAACTATTTAACGAATAGAGA
Source organism: Pseudomyrmex dendroicus (assembly GCA_014825645.1). NCBI lineage: Eukaryota > Metazoa > Arthropoda > Insecta > Hymenoptera > Formicidae > Pseudomyrmex > Pseudomyrmex dendroicus. The sequence goes on along the minus strand of QVNZ01011143.1, from coordinate 5,936 downwards.
GCATTACATAAAACCTTCGGAAGGTCACTTAGGGCAATGACCTTGACAACATATGTCAAACTCAGGGCGGTAGGAAGCTGCTCCCCTATTCGGTATATTTACTTTACAATCATCTCTACTTTTAGTGTACTGGTATTTGAAGTTTAAGAATTATACATAAAAACCAACAAGTGTCCGGCATAGACATAACATTGAAGAATGTAATAAAATTATTAGCAGAAAGAAGCCTGAGAGCGGCCAGGCCCATAAGAATTTCTGCAATAGCTTTTCGTGGACATGGTTCTATTCCGTACTAGTAGAACACCGACGTGGTAGGGATACGCACACAAGCGAGAACCGTCGTTATACATCAACATAATATGTCTCTTCCACGAGCGCACACGAACAACAGTCTCGCTTGTATGCGTAGCCCCACCACGTCGGTGTTCTCATAGCACGAAATAGAACTGAAAGATATCGACTACGCGGCGGCGCCACTTCACGGATGGCACGATCGGCGCGCCAACGCGCTAATCAGAAATAATCATGCAACCACGCGGTGTTCCGGAAGTCACGTGCTATATGGGAACCTTCTGGAGTACCCGAGAGGATACGACAGCGACAGTTTTTCCACCGTGTTTCCGGAAGAATACACTCTTGTTTGGAGCGGCGTACGATCGCCGGAGAGACTTTGTCGTGTCGTGTCGTCTCACTAGTATAAGTCGGTCGAATAGAATGTAAGCGCGAATTAAAAAATGTGACAGAGAGAGATATTTGGGGAAAGAAATAAAAGAAGTCGAAACCGAAGTGAGAGGTTGGTTGTGCAATTTTTATTTTCTTCCTACTTGAGAATGGTGGAGAGAAAGGACTAGGGTCATGTCGGTAGATTGTATATATAATACCGGTGACAATAACAAGGTCACGTTTTGAATCGGTTGATCGGTTAAGCTTGAATAAAAGCGGCCTTTGCGGATTACGGTATTCTTATTCAGTGTCTTGCTGCTCCGATGTATTTGGTGAGCGTTAATATAACGTTAAGTCGAAGCTTTTAATGCCGAAGGACAGTCGAGTTGGAACTTAATTTAAAAATAAACGAAAGACAGTTGAACTGGAAAAAATGAAAAACTAACTTTCAGATCTCAGAAGTGAGATGAAGAGTCGCACGTATAAAATCTGAGTTTGTCGAAGAAATTAAATTGGAGTCCTGTGGCCGGTGTCTTGCCGGTGATACGATCCGAGTGACATGTCTCGCGGAGCTCAGCCGGTATTGGATCGGGCGGCCTTGGAGGGGGCTCAAACAGCAAAAGAAAGAAGCGCGGCGTTATAAGATTCCATTGACGGGGGATAGATGTGTTTTAATTGAAACAATTTTTGTCACATCTGGAACGGCATATGCCGACCGACATACTAAAACTATCAGATAGAGCTTCCAAAGAGGTTCCTGGTGACGCCGGGGCGGTCGGATCGGCGGCGCCGCTGACTGCTGACGTTTTCAGAGAGACTATGTTACAGATGCAACAACAATTAATGAGGCAGCAGCAGCAGTTGTTGGGCGATTTGATTTGGCATCTTGCGGGGCGTGATTGCCGCCATCGGCTGAGACACTCGCCTTCGACTGTGGAAACAGATAGAACGATCAGTAGCTCTATTAATGCAAACGCTACAAAGTGGTTGGCTACGCAGATCCCCGAATTCGATGGCACTGAAAACGAGAATATTAATACCTGGATAAGACGTGTGGATAGAGTGGCGCTGGTGCATGGTGTGAGTGACTGCGTGGTATTGTTGGCCGCGTCAAGTAAGCTGACAAAGATAGCCAAATAATGGTACGAGATGCAAAACGGGCCGGTTATCGAGTCCTGGCAGGGTTTAAAGAGAGAACTCGTTAAGATTTTTGAACGCCGGATCCCGTTCTACAAGGCCATGCAACGGGTGGAAGTCAGAAAATGGAATGTCACTAGAGAGACATTCGACCAATACGCGTTAACCAAGCTGTCAGTGATGCATGGATTGGACCTGTCAGTGAAAGATTCCATTCATCTCCTAATTGGTGGCATATCCTCTGGTTTGCTTAGGGCAACCGCCCTTTTCGTCGCAGGCGATTCGTTGGAGGACTTCCTGGACAAGATGCGCAGCATATCCGAGGGTTGGGCCGAATCTGAGAAAAAATATGCATGTACCACAGGTGTTACGGAAACCAAACCAAGTACTTGTCGTAATTGTGGCAAGGCAGGGCATATCCACAAGGATCGTGGGAAGATCTTTTGCTTTTATTGTAAAGCGAGGGGCCACCGACAATTTGACTGCCCGAGGTTGAAGGAGAGAGCAGGAAAGCCGGCACAGCACTGTCAGATGGCGATGGCTGCGGCAGCGGTTACGGAGGATGACGTCAACGCCGAGCCGGTTGCCTTAGTTGCGGAGCATGATGATCCTTTGCTTGAGCTAACGGATTCGATGATCAAGGTGAACACCATTGAAAACTGTAAGTGCGATCTCACTGCTATTATGGACACTGGAAGTCTCGTTTCATTTGTTAAATATGATGGTTATTTGACATACATACAACCATTTGTAAATATATTATTACCGACTAAAAGAAAGTTTGTTAATATTAAGGGCTCACCTTTAGATGTTATTGGGATTGTTGCGATAGACCTCTCGTTGCAACTTCTTAAAGATAAGAAGTTCAAAGTAAGTCTATTTGTGATACGCGATTGGGCGCTAGCGTGCGATATAATTTTAGGTCGCGAATTTGGTTCTACCGAAAAATTGACCGTAGTATATAAGCTGCACGATGCGGCGGCCGACGTGCGGACCGACAGGGTTGGCTTATTTGCTCAGCTTCCCCTGGGTATTGATGAGAATAAACTGCTAAGTCTGGAACAACAATTGAGCAGTTGTAAAATTGATTTTGAGAACTCGGAAAGAAAGCGCCTTATTGACTTAATAACGGATATTGAGAATAGTCAAATTGACCCGATAGATGACAGATATGCCGTCTCAGTCAGACTGAAAGATGACTCGGTCTATGCGTATGCGCCTAGACGGTTCGCGTATGCCGAGAGACTTGAACTGCGCGAGATAGTGGACGAGAGAAGCGACAGATTATCCAGCCAAGTGTTTCACTCGCTCGCGTGGTTCCCGTCAGGAAAAGATTGGGTAAAATGCGGTTGTGCGCTGAACAGTCATGTTCTAAAACAAAAATATCCCTTTCCAGTGATCGAGGACTGTCTCTCGCGGTTGGCGGGCAAGTCGGTTTTTTCGCTTTTGGATCTGAAAGACACTTTCCATCAGATAGATGTCCACATTTGACTAAGTTTTTCTCTTTCGTTACGCCGGATAGCCAGTATGACTACCGACGGTTGTCCTTTGGTTTCTCTGAGGCACCGACAGAATTCCAGAGGCGACTAATCCAGATTTTGCAACCGCTAATCCGCGAAGATAAAATCATCGTTTATATTGACGACGTGTTGATACCATACAGTACTGTCGATCCAAATTTAGAGGTGTTGAAGGAAGTGCTCACAATATTAAAGAGATATCGTTTTGAGCTTAATTACGAAAAGTGCCAATTTTTGCGCGCTCAGATTGAGTTTCTCGGGTACGTTGTTTCTTTGTTGGGAATCACACTGAGCGCAAGACATACTGACGCGATGAACCGGTTTAATGAGCCGACCAGCTTAGTCGAGATTCAGCGATTTTTAGGACTGGCGAATTATTTCCGCAGGTTTATTAAGGATTTTGCCGTGAAGGCCAGACTTTCTTATACAATTTGATCAAAAAAGACATTGCGTTTGACTTTAGCGAGAATTGCCACTCGTTTAATTTATTGAAGCACGAGCTTACTTCTAAGCCGATATTGGCGTTGTACAACCCTGTTGCAGAAACGGAGTTACATACTGATGCGAGCGGCTCGGGATTAGGAGCGATGTTGCTGCAAAAGCAGCAAAATGAAGCGGTCAGGGGTGGCGTATTTCAGCCAGGTCACCAACGAGGCAGAATCCTGCTACCACAGATTCGAGCTCGAAATGCTTGCTATCGTACATGCGGTGGAACGCTTCCATTTATATCTATATGGGTTGAATTTTCCTATAGTGACTGATTGTAACGCTCTTGTGTACGCTATGAATAAAGCAAACCTTAATCCCCGTATTGCAAGGTGGACTTTGGCGTTGCAAAATTATCGGTTTAAGATGGTCCATCGCTCGGAGGATAGGATGCGACACGTTGACGCGCTGAGCCGTAGTGTGGGTTTTGTGGAGGAACTCCCGTTAGAGAGGGCACTGGAACTTAAACAGCTGTCGGATCCTAGAATCCAAGAAATTAGTAATAATCTCGAACTGACAGATAGCGATAAATTTGTGTTGAATGACGGGCTGGTATATAAGAAGGATGGCGAACGGTTGCGATTTATGCTGCCCGAAGCTATGATTCATAGCATATTGTGTGCGTATCACGACGATATGGCGCATTGCGGCCAGGAGAAGACCTATCAAGGCATAAGTCAGAATTATTGGTTTTCTTCCATGAGGAAAAAGATATACAGTTATATAGATAATTGTTTGACTTGTGGTAACTAACAACGCAGTCAATCGTTTTGAGGTTAGTCTCTACCCAGCTCCATGAATAGCGATGGAGATGTTGCACCTCGACCATTTCGGACCATTACAGGAGACGGCGGATCGGTACAAACATATTTTTGTAGTGGTTGATGCGTTCACCCGTTTCACATGGCTCTGCCCTGTCAAGTCGACATCCTCGCGTGAAGCCATTGACCACCTGTCAAATATTTTCGACACTTTTAGCAGACCAGATAATATTGTTACTGATAGAGGTACGGCTTTCACCTCTCAAGAATTTACAAATTTTATGGAGAAACACTGAGTTTCCCATCGTAAGGTAGCAGTGGCGTCTCCATGGTCTAACGGAATGGTCGAGCAAGTGAATCGTTTTGTCAAGAGTTTTCTGGTCAAGTTGATAGATGCCGCGGATGTTTGGAAACAGCATCTTGGGGCAGTGCTCAATATATTGTCAATAATACATATTATTCGGTTATAAAAACTTCTCCATCAAAGCTTTGGATTTGAACAGCGCAATCACGCTGATTTCTTTCTCGCGCGCTTTACGAAAGCATTGACCGACATAGATACGGCACTAGAAAAAGAAAGAGATAGGGCACGCGATTTAGCGAGTACAGCAACGGATTTAATTCGTAATTACAACAAGAAGTATCACGACGAGCATAAGCGAAAGCCTTCGGTTTACCGTGAGGGCGATTACGTTATGATACGGGATACGCGGGTGAAACCTGGTGAAAATGCCGAGTTGAAGCCAAAGTGTAAAGGTCCCTATATAGTAGCCAAAAGTTTAGGCAACAATAGGTATACGTGATCCGCGATATACCTGATTTTAATGTGACGGCACAGCCATATGACTCTATCCTGTCATCCGATAAGTTGAAATTCTAGGTGAAACCCGTCCAAATGACTTGATTGTTGCGTGACCAAATCTACTGAATTTATATTCTCTGTTAAATTATTTGTTTGTATTTATATAATTTTTATATTTTGATAGAATGATTATATTTAACTTTTTATTTTTCGTAGAGAATTCAGGTACTTACCTGCCGGTTTTGACAACAATGTGACTAACTTTGTTGACTTCTGTTACCGTTCGCGTTCGGCAGGTTACCGCACATGTAAATATGTACAATAATGAAGCCGCCACCAATTGTATTTAAGCGGAACTTTGGGATGTAGTGAGGGTCGAATGCAGGAGGGCCGAGTTGAAAGATATCGGCTACACGGCGGCGCCACTTCACGGGTGGCACGATCGGCGCGCCAACGCGCCAATCAGAAATAATCATGCAACCACGCGGTGTTCCGGAAGTCACGTGCTATGGGAACCTTCTGGAGCACCCGAGAGGATACGATAGCGACGGTTTTTCCACCGTGTTT
>QVNZ01011141.1:0-30144 GCA_014825645.1 Pseudomyrmex dendroicus | reverse complement strand
CGTAATATAAAATGATTTTTAGGGCGACAGTGGCGGACCATTGATGGCACCCGATCCTAGAAATCAGCAAACATATTATATTGTTGGAGTGGTATCGTATGGCTTCAGATGCGCTGAACCAGGTTTTCCAGGCGTGTATTCGAGAGTTACAGCCTTCCTCGATTTTATCACGAGTAATTTGACATAGTAGTTTTAAGAGAAATAAATTTTGACGAATGTTTTATATGCATTTTGAAAAGTTTTTATATTTTCTCAGCTTATTTGAAAAAAAATTGAATCTCTTTATTCTCTTAAGAGCAAACATTTAAAAAGAATATCATATGACCAATTTTAGCAAGTCAACAGCTTGACTTTAGTATATTGTTGTTTATATTATTCCTGTTTTAAATATTTTCAAAACAAGAATAAAATAAACGAAAATATACTAAAGTCAAGCTGTTAACTTGCTTAAATTGGTCATATGATAGTTATATAGCTTTTTTTAATTTAGCTAGTTGATTAATTAGTATGTCAATGTAAGTTTTTTTGCAAATTTTGTATTGCGTTATATATTTCTCTTTGATGAATTCTTGCCTTAATTTAGTTACATACATTTGAAGAATTATAAATTAGTTTCAATGATGTACCATTGTCTGCTTTTGCCGATTGTGCTAAAATAATAGATAATATAATAATTAAGCACCACATACTTTGTTAGTCTTCAAATAATTGTTTTGTTGGATTAAACATATCCTAAACATAAACACTTTTCACCTTACATTTATCATGTAACAGATGATTCTTTACTCTTTTTCTCTGTAATTGGCTATATTGAAAGTTGTGCTAAAGTAATATAATAAATAACACTAAAGAGCAGATAATATATACTTTTATATATAAAAGTGCTGAAATAAAATTTACTGTGTTAATCATTTTTTAAGTATTAGCAATTGTCAACTCACAGCAACAGATGATTCTTCTTTCTCTCTTCTTTAATAAATAAATATAGCAATGCATTTGATGTAATTCTTCTTTAAAATGATCGGACAAATGCGTGCATTGATGTGCGACTTATTGAAATATTTACTCGTAAATTGCGAGTAATAACATTTCATTGGAATTGACCACTCGCATTAATCGTTTAACAGAATTGACCAATCAGGATCGACACTTAATCGATTAGTATTTTAAATCGTGGATTGGCCATACAAATTGCAATGCAGCAGTCGCATGCGCAGTAGCAACCAATTGCTACTTCTGATATAGAGAAAATGAAAACATGTACGCAGCATTGTAATAGCAGCCTAATAATTGTACGATTAACTGGTTGCGCTACTGCATATATCGTGGTACAGGGTACAGTAGTTTCGTGACAGTTTGGTTAAAATGTATTAAATAAATGTTGAAAGCTGCCTCTCCTTAATTATTTATAAATATTATAAGGCTAACTAAGAATGAAGACAGCACCGGATCCATTATACGTACAGGTATTGCGCGTCATTTTTGTTGTGACTAAAATCACAATTCACATTCACAGTGAATATGTACTACACATGTAAAAAGTAACAAATTTAACACATATTTATACAAAAAGGTCACATAGATTTTAATTCTTTTATTTTTTAGGCGTTTTTATTTAAAGAGGCAGACACATGCCAAGTATTTGACTTCAAAACATCAACATGCATCCCTCCTGCTTGCAATCTTCTTGTAGCGGACAAAAAACGTGGTTTGCTTTACATAGGACATGATGATAAACTCACTGTTTTCAAGCCAGCGGAAGAAAACAATGCGGAATGGAAACTGGACCTTCAATTGCCAGGAATTATATCAAAAACTGCAATTAATTGTGATTGTAGTTACGTTGCTGTAGCACTAGCAATGAAGCCTACAATTCTGGTATATGATGCTCAGCCACTAATGAAAAATGTATGTATAATTTTTGCAAAAGTTGTTTAAAACAATTTACATGTATTTTTTATAGTGTTTAATTTGCAAATTGAGTATTATTATTATTATTATGAACACATTAATTTTCAGAATCTATCACTGTTACTTGAAATAGTATCATCCAACAAACCAGACAGTTATGTGACAGACATACGATGGAATCCTACAGTAGCCGCAATGTTTTGCACTGTCACCAGTGATTATACCATTGGCACTTTCAATTTAAAAGCAGAGGAAGGAAATTCCATGTTTCCAAAATTATCTGTAGTTGCAAAAGTATCAAATGAACCACAGGCACTGTGTGCAACTTGGAGTCCCAAAGGCAAACAAATAGTAGTTGGTTGCAAGAATGGAGATATTGTACAACTGAAGCCAGATACTCTGAAAGTTGCTAGAACCATCACAGGCCCTTCACCCTTCATCGGAGAAGTAATTAGCATCTTGTGGATCAGTAATTATCAATTCTGTGCTGCGTATGTGAACAGTGAGCGGCACATCAACGTTCTCATTATCGATGCGGTAAAAGGAGAATCGAATGCCACGTTTACATGTTACGAGGATATCACATACGGATTTCCTGACGCTGAAGGCGAAGGTGTTCCTCGTTATTACTTCGAGCACGTGCCAGAATGGGGTCTTATTGTAGCCGGTAGCAGCATTAGCAGTGAGATAGCTGTGTTGGGTACGACGGACGGTGGAACGAATTGGAATCAATGGCAATTGGTCGATAGCGGCAGGGCTCAGTTACCACTGATGAGAACCACGGAAATATATCCCATAGGTCTAGTTGTGGATAGATCTCCGACTAAGGTGTTACCGTGGGGCGCAGATTCGACATTACCACATCCGGTTCCTATTCTGCGCATTCTTACAACATCCGGAAGATTGTGTAGTTTTCACATGGTCAACCTGGCGCCAGACTGTCCCACTATCAATTCTCCTCCGACGGAAGTTGTTGTCACAGTTCCAGCTTTGGTTACGTCTTTAAATCCATCTCACTCTGCCGTTCCGTCTACAGAAATGTCATTCAATATGAACACTGCGACAACTAGCACACCAGCACGTCCGAAACAAGCAGACGTTGTGCCGGATCGAACGTCCGCTCCAGTGGCAAACATATTTGGTAACTCTCTGAAAGTAGCAGGATTCTTTCAGCAATCTGTAGAACAACCAAAGCTGCAAGAAGAAAAACCGACATCGTTGGTGGTTACAAAATCACCGACTGTGTTGAAAGAAACACCGCTCTTGGAACCACCGAAGACAGAAATCAAATTAGCGGCAGATAAGGAAGTAAGCTCGCCACAAGCAGCGGAACAGAAAGCTTCCATAGATGATAGCATACGAATGCGAGCTTATCTGCAGGAGCAAGAGTTGTTCGAAAAGGAACTGCGGAATAGATTAGAATCGCACGTCTGTGAAATCAATATCTGGGAATCGGATGAAGAGAAGAAACGGCTGAGAGAGACGTCTGTCGTTATTGAACAGTTTCTGAGAGACTTGAGGGACACGACGAACAGTTTGTCCAGCGATATAGCGTACTTAAAAGCTCTGTTGCTCCAATCATTCGCTTGGGTAGAAGAAACAAAATCGAAGAATGCAGCTAGCACCGATATTAGCAGGAATTGTAGTGAAAACAGTAAAATAGCGGATCTACGGCGACGGTATTATTACACACAGACGCAGCTCAATCAAATTAGCAAAGTCTTGGACCTGGAATGGTTAGAGCATAAAGATCTGTCGAAAAAGTTGAAGATGAAGATCCCAAGCTTGGAGTACGTGTATCAGAATCTTTTGTTACACCACAAGATTCTCACAAAAGAGAAGGAAAAAATTGAGCAAATCTCACGACAGTGGAAATCCCATAATCGCTTGGGATACAGACCTAACGACGTATCCAGTCTCAACTGCTCGATGGCGAGTCTACACGTAAGTTCGCCCAAATCGCCAGTGTCGGCTATACGAGAAAAAACCGACGTCATAGACGCCCGCTGTAAAGCCATCGCCACGAAGACTCTGAGTTTCACGCACGAGAAACAGATTAAGTTGAAAGCGTTACTCACTGAATCACCTTTGAAAACCATTAAGTTAGTCAATCAGTCAACGATCCAAGATCGTTTGGAAGCCACGCTGTTTTCTCTGGCATCTGTCAATCCCGCGTTTACCGAGGCTAAAACCAAACCCGAACCACCGATTGTTAGCAAGCAAACCACTGTCAAGCAGACACTCGAAAAATCAGCTAAATCACTAAGTCCTCTTGCTTCGTTAAACAGTATCGTTGCAAGGATCGGCTCGTCTGACACGAGCAGCACTATTGTGCAGAACAAACCCCAGCAGAAGGCAATTCCCACAACCGTTTCTTTTCCTGTTACGATTTCCATCAAGCAGACAGAAAAGAAATCTGTTGTACCAGCAACTACCAAAACGTCTCAACCAAAACTGAAACAAGATTTCAATGCGTTCCCGTCGTCTATCACGTTTGGAATGTCAGCACCGAAGTCTCAAGAGATGCTATTTCCAAAATCTCTCATAGATGCAAGCGCGAGAAACAAAGAGTTAACGACCAGTGATGGCATTCTTAAAGCTCCGGAGTCTGCTTTATTCTCAACTGGTTTGTTGAAGGAAGCATTATCAACGAAATATCCACTAAGTGCGGACACCGCTCGTGTGGAAGTCGCTCATAATCTACCGTTGCTTTCCGCAGCGTCAACTGCAAAAACAGATGCAGCTGCTACGTTCAGTTTCGCTGTACCTACAATTCCCCCAACCGTGACAAAAAGTTCTTCCGGCGCTCGTTGATTCAAACGCCGATAGAACTGTCGGCTTTGTCCTTGGGATCACCCGTCTCGTTGACTCTGCAATCAGCGAATCATTCGAGCAACGATGGGAAAGTGAATGCGATTACGACTGGCATGAACTTCGCTATGTCTACACCTGCATCCGTTACCACGCAGACTCTTTCTATGACTCCTGTTGCAACAACCATTGCAACTATCTCTGGGGTTACTATCAGTCTCGTAGACGCAAATGCTGCTCGTAAATCGACAGAGCCGGTACCGTCTATCAATTCGATCAGCATCGAAAAACTTCCTGCACCTGAAATGAAAGCACCTAGTTTCGAAGTCACGTCATCAGCTAACGTAGCCTCAACTTCGTTATCCGCGACACAGATATTTGGTCAACCTATTCTGAAGAACACATCTACGGTTTCAGAAGTGACAACCACACCGTCGTCCACTGCAATTAACTTTGGCGCGGCTGTCTTTCCATCGATCACACCCACTTTCAGCACGTCAACTTCGGCATCGACCACGTCGGTATTTAGCGGATTCGCGTCCACCGGTGCCAGCTCTTTAGCGCCTGTAAGCAGCACCGTATCTTCCTTCCAGAACTCTTTGAGCAAACCGTTCGGTCAACTTGCCACTACTTCTAGTATGCCAGCGACGAGTTTTAGCATCAGCCCAAGTAATACTCCCGCGAGCACAATCTCATTCGACAACAACGACCGCGGCGTCATCGACGACAGCTACAATCACACCAGCATTTAGTAAAAGCCCAGTAGCGTCTCCGACATCAAACGCGCAATTCCCAGGCGTGCAGACAATTTCATCGACGGCGAATGTTTTCGAGAAACCTATAATCAGTCCCGCTTCGACACCGTTTGGCAATTCTTCGTCCTCTGTGTTCTCCAACGTGCCCGCTGCATCCTCGAGTGCATCCTCTATATTTGGAGGCACCGGGAGCAGCAACACGAACTCTATCTTCGGATCAACTCCGTTGTCTTCTGCGAGCGGGAGTATCTTTGGCGGCAACGCGACCGTTGGTAGCGTGACAGGATTTGGCATGGCTTCCTCAAGATCTCTATTTGGAGACACCAGTGCTCAAAAGTCCGGTATTATGTTCGGTGAAACGACAAACACGGCGTCTACCTCTCCGTTTGGCAGCACGTCGAATAACACGACAGCCGGTAGTTCTGCTAGTGGCGCGAGTGTTTTCGGATCTCCTGCAACTAACACGTCTCCGATACAGCAACCTATACTTGGCAATCAACCTGCTTTTGGACAAGCTCCCGCTTTCGGCGCCAGCCCGGTGTTCGGATCGGCACCCATCTTCGGAGGATCAAAATCTTTTGGTAGTGGTTTTGGTTCACCTCCCACGTTCGAATCTGCTGGTATAGGTAAGTGTAAACAGTTTGTGTTATTTTAAATGTTGCTTCAATAACTCAACACAGTTATCTGTCAACAAACAAATGTCAACAGGATTTGGAAGTCAACCAGTCATGCAAGGCTCAATGATGGAAAATATGCCGAAAGTATTTGGAGAAGTAGCTGGCAGCAGCACGTTTGAATCTTTAGCTAATCAATCGGGTGGTCTCAGTTTTGGTAGCTTAGCCCAGAAAAGTCCGGAGTCAGAAAAACCGACATTCACTACGTACGTAGTTCAATTTTTATCAACAGATCTATAAAATCTATTCAAAGAAAAGAAAAGAGAAGCAACTTGCAACTAATAAACACTTTTTATTTCAGCGGCAGTTCGTTCTCTAGTTGGAGATAATAAAATATGGTCACACATCCATAGATTTCTTCATAAAACTATCATGTCATCTCTCTTATCGGCCAAATAAGAAGAAAAAAAAATACAATCGTGTGTACATTGTTTTATATGAAAAGTAATGACAAAAAAGAATAGGCTTTATATTACATTTCTTATACTGCTGTAATAAAAGATGATTAATAAAATAATTATTACACAACGTTCTTTTCATGTGTAGCAGGATTCTTCATAAATTTCATGTAGTAAGATTCCAACAAGTTTTGGAGAACGAAAATGATAAAAATGTAGTTATATAATTTATTTTATTGCTAAATCATTTTACAAAGTATTTTAATTTCTCAAATCATGTATATATAACTTCATTCAAAGAATATACGTATATATTTAAAAAATGATAATAAAATATAAGAACAATAAAATACAAGAACAATAGACGCAAGATTTATTCCAACTGTAAAAGCAAGATTTATTTACACTTTATTCGGATATGTTTTATATTTGTCGACTGTTTTTTAGCCGATTAAGTTAAGAGTTTTTTACTTACTGCCAGCTAAAACGCAGACAGTTTCTAGAAAATAAACAAATTTGCTCACTGGTTAAGAAAATAATGACGTTTTCGAAAAACGGTCCTATAACTGACATATAAATTATATGCCTCTTTTAATGGCTTTTGGCGCAATCGATACCTTAGTTGGTTTACACAGATCAATCACACAAGGATCGTCCAGAGGTGAGTGTGTGCAAATCGAAGACGAAGGCACTAGCAATGCTAAGGAAATCTCTACGTTACAAGGTTCCATCCATACTTGATGCGACAGAAGTACAGTTGTCCTCAGCCGATAATCCTGACTATACGGATGTTGCAAGCGCAAATCCGACTGTCGCGGCAAAAGTAATTGCACTTGTTGATCCGGATGTCTCAGTTTTATTCGCAGAGTCGCGGGATCGCGTAGATTTAATATTTTGGCATTCAAGGGAATTCCAAGCAAGAGACCACCCGTGAACTTCAACGCGGCGTCGGCATCACCTCTTGGTTCTTCAATATGTGCTCGACAGAAACGCGTTGTCACCGACGGTCTTGGCAATCGTTCTTCCCCTTGCGCGACCGGCGTCAAAAGCAACGGTATCAAAAGCCGCGTCAAGGAACCTGGTTTTACGTCCGCCAAGCTTGGTATTTGTAGAACCAAGGCTCTTGAGAACGGTGGCAATCTCGACGTGTCCTCGGGCAAAGCATCGGCTTCCGATAAAAAGTGACGAGCCAATGGTAACGCGCTGCCGGTAGCGCTCTTTGTTACTCTAACCAATTCTATAGCCAGTGCCTTCAGCCACATATCGTTAGCGAGTGTATTATTATGCACTTATTTATTTTTAGATTATTTGTAAATAGCTTATCTCTGAATGCATATTAAGGAACTCGTTGTAGACATATTGAAACGCAGACGTGTACATTTTCTCGCGTCTGACATTGTAATTAAAATTTAGCTACAACGATATACCCTGAAACTTTAAAAATACGTACTTTTGCGCATGTTGGAGAAGAACGGAGACATTGTTGCTGGTAGTCGGTATCGGACTGACCGAAACTGACGTTGTCGACAGTATGGAAAATTCTTTGAGAATGGACTTCAACAACAGTAGGCATCGAATATACAGGGCGGTAAAACGCACTGCACCCTCCATATGATGATCCATCTCAGCCAAGCGATCGAGATCAATGGCAGCGGCTTCTAAGAGCTGCGTGTGGACTCTACTTCCTGGTCTGGTGTTTTCGATACCGGCCACCATCTTCTCCAAGAACTCTCGACCACGTTGATTTCTGGCCTCTTCATTGTCCACGTCTTCTATTTTAGTGCTCAAACTGCTAAGCGTCGGCCGCAATCGCGGAACCAGCTGTGGCATGGTATCACGCAGATAATGATAATGCTTGGAAGCGTGTTCCGTGAAGAGAGCGTGCATACTTGGACAGTGTAACGCGGCGTTGAATATCAAAACAAGGACACTTGCGTCTATTAATAAAAAGTTAAGGATTTCATTCGAATGTAAGCTTGAGAATTTATATTTGAAAATTGAGTTACACAAAGGATACAAGACGGCTCGTCTACATCCGGCTCGGGTGTGTCGAAGAAAGGATGTCGGCCAAGAAGTTCCGGCACTAAAGGCAACGTTAAATACGGATGAGATGCGCCTAATGCCGCTAAACAGCTCCTGATGCTCTCCTTATCTTGAGGATAACGAGACAGATTATCCAACAAGCGGTTAACACACATGTAAAGACAATTCGTAGTGGCAAGATGACTAGCAGCCAACATAGCATGCAATCCTTCTCTCACTTCCCCTGAAAAGTCCTCTAACGCGCCCAAGATTGTTTCTAACTGATCCTCTCGGAGAGTCACGCTTGCCGACATTGTCCTTAAAGATTCGATTGCTCTTAATCTAACGTCCTGAATCTCATCGTTGAACATGTCCACCATGAAGTCTAACGAAATTCTAGCTATACTCGGCTGTTCTAACGAGAGCGTGCAAAGTGCTTCAACTGCTGCTGTTCTTACCTGTATATATATATAAATAAATTTTACTTACAGAAAACAATCGATTATGACAAAAAAAAGTAAAATGCAGTAAATTCTTGTAAATTATTGAAATATAACACAATAAACTCGATTTGATTTATAGTAAGATTCTAAATATTATTATATATATCAACTGTGCATTTTCCTCAAAATATTTGAACATTTATCGCATCTCGAAATTGAATTACATTAATAAATTTTACTTTTACACGTTACATGTACATATGCTCGATATATACCTCTAAAAATTCGTCTTCTAAACCGTGAATAAATGCTCCACAAGAGCCGCTTCGTTCCTCAACTTCAGGCCTATCTGCCTCAACTACTTTTTGTTTCTTATCCAATGCTTGTTCAATGTAACGATGTGATACACTCTTCATTGTTCCTAAAAGAGACATTGCCGAGGCTCTCACACGAGGCGATAAATCACCCATCAGACTGCAAATTTGCGAAAAAGCGCAGTCTACCATACGTATATCTTCTCCATCAGATCCAACAACAATACTGTAAACATATATGCAATATTTATAATAAAAAGTTTATTGCCGAAATACATTTATGCCTATGTTGCATGTACTGACTTTTCTGGATATTCTCTACCCAAGAGCCAAATAAGTTTCAGAACAGCTCGGCGTACAATTTCATAATCATCACGCAGAGCTGCACAAGCTTCCTTGAAAAAACTTGCAGGGAGTCTGCAACCTCTGTGAGAGTGCAATTCTGCCATAGTTTCAAAAGCTTGAGCACGTACTCTTGGATCTTGAGAACGAGCATAATTGCTGATTAATGTTAAGATATTGTCAGCAACATTTGTTGTTAGATAACGTCCAATGATAGAAAGACATCGTGTTTGTACACCATGCCATGTATCAGGTAGATGTTCTTGGGCAACTTTCAATACTAGTGCTCTGTATACAAACAGAAAAAATAGTTAGGTCTATCAGTTTATTAATTAGATATAAAACAAGTATTTGTTTTAAAGTTAAAAGTATGTAAATATTATCTACATAATTATTTAGTTTAGGTAATTTTTCTCGTACAATAATCTTATTTGATAAAGCTAGATAAAAACATATGAGACACACCTGTACTAAATAAAGTTTACTTATACTAAATAAATATGTAATATACCTCTGATACTCTCCTAACTTTAATAGTGTTGCCAATCCCTGACTTTTTACTCTATGTGATTCTTCATTTTTCAGAAGTTCAGCTGTTTCATTTACAATGTTTGCTTTTTCTGCTGTGTCAGGGGTGACTTCTCCTAACTCAGCAAATACCCAAAAAATTTTGGTTCTAACTGCAGCCTCAGTTTCTACAGAAAATCTTTCTGCCAGCTTCTTTACAGCTATAGAAACGTCTTCTGGTGTTATGCATGCTATAGCATCTGAGATACGTACAAGCAGCTGCAATGCATCATTTCCACTCTTACATTTCTCAAGGCATTCTACATAAGCCAATGCCGAACTGCTTTCGCTTTTTACACCAGTTGATAGTAACCTAAGAGTTTTTAATCGTTTGGCCGGTTGTTCAGTGATAACCTATACAATAAATTTATAACTTGTAAAAATGACTTTTCATCCTTAAAACTATAGTGGAAAAAAATGATAAAAACTATAATTTTGTACCTGGCTTTGAGTAAATTCAGCTAGTACTCGTTTCTTTATTAAAGCCGCCATTTAAAAAAACACTATTCTATTATTAATATTTAATAAATTAGCTAAAAATAGATTGATAATCAATATTTTAAGATTATTATACAGCCATATACGGCGCTTGAATAAACTGAAATGAGCTCTTCTTATCCTTTTCCATATATATTCATATATATATTTCGCGAGAGCCTACGAGCCCCTCTACTCTGGACCTAGACTGAGTTAGTCACTACTTAACCTTAACTCTATCCCTGACAAGTGACCATTCATCAAATAAGACCAAGAAGATTAGCAAATAAGTAAATTATTCCGAAGATCCACTAGCCTCAAAAAATTAAAGTAACAGACAAAAACTTTATCAAAATGGCAATTGATTTATCAACTGTGCCACTTGTTGCACTTTCTGTTATAAACAAAGAAGTTGTCACAACCATGTTAAATCCAAAGAAAGTTTTACCAAATGATAATGGCTTGCCAAGGTAAGTATTTATTATTAGTCAATGATTTTAATGGATATATGTTGAAAAAGAAAGAGAGAAGAACATGTAACTTATAATTATTTATACATATACATATATCAGAGACTGGAGAGGTTTTGCACATTTACTGGACTTGAGAGGTGAAATTATGTCATTACTTTTATCACATTCTGATCCAACAATGCATATTTTCACAATATTGGAGAAAAATAAACAAAGTATTACTATGAAAGATTTTCAAACAATGATGGAACAAATGGACAGATGGGATATTATTGATGATACTGTAGAAATATTTGGTATGTATATTATTAAAATCAATAAATATATTTCTTGCAATATTTTAAAGAATATATATAAAAGTTTACAATTACAATCAAAATATATAAGACAATGGAACTTATAATTATCAATTATTGTAATACAGAAAAAGATGCTGCAAAGTATCTGGAACAACAGCAAAGAGCTCAAGTGACTGCAAATCCAATAGATGAGCACATTGAACAGGAAATACTCACATCAGGTTTAATATTATATTATTATTACAATATTATTTATTTAAATACTTTAGCCTATCACATCAAGTTTAATATAAAAAATTAATATTCTGAATTTAGTGTAACAATTGTAGATTTGTTTCATCTATAAAATTATTTCTTCTAGGTGATGTTCATAGAATGAATCAAGGCTTGGAAACACAATTATATGATGCATTTCTTCTTTATGCGGATGAAGACATGGATTTTGCAAATGAGATGGTGCAAAAACTTGAAACAGAACAAAACTTGAAGGTAGTAACAAATAACTGATGACATACATACACACATGATGTGTATAATTTCTTCTTGAGACAGATTCAAAGTAAAACTACATATTATTTTCAGTTGTGTTTGAAAGATCGAGATCTGATTGGTGGCATATCATTTGAACATGAAGCAATGATGAAGCTGATATCTGAACGATGTAACAGATTGCTCATTATAATGTCACCCAACTTTTTAGAAAGCTCAGTCAATAAATTTCTCTTAAATTATACTCAAGCTTTAAGTATAGGTAAGTATTCACATTCATTAGCTCTTTTTCTTGCATGCAGTACAATTAAAACTATATATTTTGAAAATATTTCGGTTTCTTTTTAAATTTAAGAAAAACAACAGAGAAAGCTTATACCAATTATATATAAGAAATGCGAATTACCAATTCAATTAAAATATATATTTAATCTGGATTATAATCGTCGAGGACTATATGACTTCTGGAGCAAGTTACATGATTCTATACAAGCTTCAAGTTCCATTACTACAAAGTAATGTATAATTAATTTAACTACACATACAGAGCAATATGTAATTTAGACAATACAGATTAAATATAAAAATTATTTATTTGTTTTTAGTGCTCTAACATCGACATCGCAAAATATAACGGAGAAAAACGATATAGGAAAAAGTGTCATATCCAAAAAACATAGCAACATGCCTGAAATTAATAAAAACATAAGTGCCTTAGAACCAAGTGATATGAAAAAATTAAATACTGATAGCAAGAATAAGACGCTAAGTATTGATAATAAAAATAACACTTCGAAGAAGCGATGGGGAAAACTCACAAATTGGAAAACAAAAACGAAGCAAACAAATCAGTTATTTACAGAGACAGTTCCGAATCTTCCATCAGTCGATAGTTTGGACAGCTTGAATCTATCAAGTACTGTTATATGTAAGAATAAAAAGAAAAACTTATTCAGCAAATTAACGAAGAAAAAGATATCTGTGAAAGCCTGACACAAATTTCTCATGTAATTTTTGGGCAAAGAGATTTGAGATAATTGTTTTGATGATCTAAAGAAGATCAAAAAATCTTGTGAGATTACTGCGTGCTCGCGTTTGTGTATGTGTTTATACATAAATATACTTTAATTTTATATTATAACTTTAATGTTGCATCAGAGCTATATTCCGTAACTTTCAACATACGCATCGTGCCTGGAAAAGTAACGTTTATAAATATTGCGTAGACGAAATAGCTGCGCAATGATAACGAAAGTTTCGTTAATTGTTGCAGAATAAGAAAGCCGATATCTTTGTATTGTTATAAATTCAAAGTTTATGTGTATATTTGTAAACTATCCCTTCAAAATACATGTGTATATACGTGTACTTTGAGGACATAGTTTATAAATACTTGTATATATATATAACAATAAAAATTATTTTAATTAAATCTCTTATTTATATTATATATTGTAATAGATTAAATATGTATTATATACATATTTATAATACACTAAATATTGTAAAACTAAATTTATACGCTAATCCTTAGTTTCAAGTTTTATCGTTTTTACAAGAATGCAGCGATGTAATATGTATATATGTAGCTCATCGAACTTGTGTATGATTGGTGCGGATTATTGCAGATGTGGCGAAGCACCGTTTAAACTTAGTCCATACGCCATTCTATGAATTCCATCGTATCGAACTAAATTAAATTGGAAATTAACCAATCTTGGATAGAGAGAGCCAAGTTTAGCCAATCTTTAAGTTTAGCATACTGTGTTTTGATTGGTCAACTCCAAATCCTACTTCCGTAATCAGTGATACGAGCTTAAAGATGTAACAAAACGTAGCTCTCTTCCATTTCCTACAAAATATGTTCAGTCAGTGGACTTCACTGACTTCACTTCGACGGCCCGATATCCGGCTTGCTTGTTCCGTTTTTGATCTGGACTTGGTTATGTACTCACGTGTGTGTAGTACTTGCTTATTAAGTGTGTTTTAACATCCTTTTGTTTTGTCTTTTTGTTTTGTTCTTTTTTCTGGACGAAAAAATTTTGAGAAAATGGTATGTGCAAGTAACAAGTTTTTATATAGCATTTAGGTTTACGTCTTTTCTCTTTGCGCATAAACACGTGCGCCATTAAGCGTGTATGTGAGCGTGTGTATGAATAGATATTTTTTTTAAATTTATTTTGTAGTATATTTTTTTGTATTTAAGTATAAAATCGAACAAAGTATATATGTTGCAAAATATATGTACTAAGAATTATATTACTTGCTTTACAGACGGGGAGAGTAAAACACTACATTTTGTTTGAACATGCAGTTGGATATGCTGTATTTCTTACTAAAGAGGTTGAAAAAATTACAATGCTGTTACCTGAAGTGCAAAACTCCATAACAGATCTGTCACGTTTTCGTAGTGTAGTAAGCCTTGTCGGAGTCTTTCCTTTCAAAACAGCAGTAACCGCTCTACACAATATGAACTGTATATCTGAAGGACTTGTTTCGAAAGACTTGCAACTTTTTTTAGATAGTTGCATACCAAAATCTACTAAGAAAGAGTCTGTTATTCTTGGTTTTATAGACCACACACAAGACAAACAGTTTACTAAAAATATTAATATAACTTTGGGCATACAATGTTTACCCGATGATGATACTGTTCTTGAGATTATACGAGGAATAAGATATCATTTTCATAAGTTGATAACTGATGTCACTGAGCAGAATGCAAAAATTGCTCAACTGGGACTTGGACACAGTTATTCGAGAGGTAAAGTTAAATTCAATGTAAACAGAGTGGACAATATGATTATTCAGTGCATAACTTTATTGGACCAGTTGGACAAGGATATCAACACATTTAGTATGCGTATACGGTATGTTCAAGTAACTTTACTAATATAAGTACATTAGAAATAATATAGTGATAGTGACAATAATAATGAGAGATGTTTGTTTTGTGATTTCAGAGAATGGTATAGTTATCACTTTCCAGAGCTTGTAAAGATCGTTCCTGAGAATTATTTATATGCCAGAGTAGCAGGATTGATAAAAAACAGGAAGGAATTAGGAGATGAAGAAGCCCTAAAACAGCAATTGGAGGAAATTCTTATGGACGGCCAAAAAGTTAAGGCGATTATCAGTGCAGCAAAAATATCAATGGGAATGGACATATGTCCAAACGATTTGGCGAATATCGAAAGTTTTTCGAGACGCATTGTTGGATTGGTGAAGTATAAAGAAAAAATGTCCGAATATTTAGTAAAAAAGATGGAAACAATAGCACCGAGTCTTGCTACTTTAATCGGGGAGCATGTCGGCGCCAAATTAATAGCTCATGCCGGATCGCTTACTAGTTTAGCAAAGGCTCCAGCATCTACTATTCAGATTTTAGGAGCAGAAAAAGCCTTATTCAGAGCATTGAAAACTAGACAGGGAAACACTCCAAAATACGGATTGTTGTTCCATTCTTCATTTATCGGTCGTGCTGATCCCAAAAATAAAGGTCGAATCGCGAGATTTCTTGCGAACAAATGCTCCATTGCTTCTAGGATCGACTGCTTCTCAGACAGACCGTTGAACATATTTGGCAATAAATTGCGAGAACAAGTAGAAGAACGATTGAAATTTTTGGAAACTGGGGAAGAACCGACGAAGAATTTAGATGTGATGAAAACTGCATTGCAAGAAACAAAACAGGCGTTAGCTGAGTTGGACAAACAAGAGAAAGAAAAACAGAAAAAGAAAAGGAAGAGACAAAGCAACGAAAGTGAAAAAAGTCAAATGAATGGATCCATTGAAAACGGTGAAGCAGAAGTAAATACATCTTTACAGAAAAAGAAAAAGAAGAAACAAAGTAACGAAAGTGAAAAAAGTCAAATAGACGAATCCATTGAAAACGGTGAAGCAGAAGCAGATACATCTTTACAGAAAAAGAAAAAGAAGAAGTCAAAACGTACTGATGACAATTAAAAAATCATTTTTCTTTCTATATGTGTGTATTATTTGCTATAAACATATGGTTTATATATAAAGCTTACATAAAATATTTACAATAAATATGCATCTTTTTATCGTACACACACATTCACACCTCTATCCATTCTATAATAATGTTATATTTTATATCTTTTAATTATATATATTTGTACACATGATTTGCGCAAAGAACAAATTATGGTTGTATCGTGATGTGCAGAACAACTATCAAGGATAATTTACTTATCTTTTTATACTAATTTGATAGAAACTGCAACCATTGCGGGTTTAATCTAATATTGTGTGATGCGATTGGTCATTTGAATAATCGACCAATATGGCGATACGCAAAAGAGATTTAAAGCTTATTCATAGTCGAAATCTTATATTTAAAATTGTCTTATGTTTATCGGTAGTTTTACTCTGCAAGCCAATAAAACCAGTTGTATGTACATACATCATCTGAAAATAAGACGATTTTAACTATATAAAATCCAACTATGTGTGAATACCGACCTTAATTTCCTCCAACGATCGAGAAAAAAAATTCAATTAAAGAATAATCAAGATTGAAAATAAAATGATATAATCAATGATATTTTAATTAAAAAATATTGCGTCTGTAAATAATTGCGATTCAATCTTAATCTATATTCTCGCAAGCAGAGATTCCTCTCTGCTTGGCTCTGGTAGTTCATGGTTCATCTCAGTTTCGTGCGATATTTGCCGACTGTCTCTGACTGTTCTGTTCCATTCCCACTCTTTGGACTTGACCTTATTGTCAGAGTACATCAGACGTTTCTTTTCATGATAGTTTTGTGTTAATTGTATTTTTAATATTATTCTTCTCTTCAAACGGAAATTAGAAGATGGCCGTGGCTACCAGGGCGTTTTCAAAATTTACAGGTGGGAGTTTTTGACGCATTCGTTTCTATTCATTCGTAACCTTCGCGCGTTGTTGCTTTAAATATCCTTTTCAATGTTCAAACAGCATATTCCCAGCTTTTTTGTTCATTACGCCACGCGCGTAACTGATGAACGGACTAAAAATAATACTGACATCTCGTGCGTTTATGATAACATTTCATTATATAAGAAAGGACATAATGTTTTCATATACACACATTTTGCATTATATAGAAGAAGGTCCACTTTACCAATTAACAGTTAATAATGCAGAATATTGCATGAGTTTATCGCGCACAGTACTTGAATCAATTGGATGATTTGTGTGCTTATACAAGCAAATAATCATGATTCTCCCTTTCTGCAATTAAATCCCCTTCCTAAATGTCAACAGTATTACTATTTCACATGTATCTTTTTTTCATACTATTTGCAGAATATATTGTGTTTTAAGCCAAATATTTATATATTTTTGCTAGAGAGAGAGAGAGTCTGCTCATTATTTTCTAGTTTATTTTACACAAATATCAGATTTTATTTAATGAACTACTTGTCTACTACTATGTACTTTGATTTTTTAATCAAATCTATATAGTAAGGAAGTTATAAAAAGATTTTTGTTAATTATATTTTTAATGTTATTAAGATAATAACAGAAAACAACAAATATGTTTTTTATCTTCAATTTATAGTATATTGGAATATATATATATAGGCTTATAGTATATTTTAGTATATTTTAGTATATTTTTAGTATATGTAATAGTATATTTATATTGGAATATATATATACTTAAAATTTACATATTAAATAAAGAATAATAAATATAATACTGAATTATATTTTATATAATATTCATTTCAGTTATAAGTGTGTAATAGCAATATATTCTATAATTTCTTAACATACTATTATGATATTAGAAACATAGTTATAAAATAAACTTATGTGTTAATATAATTTATAATTGTTTTACAATTTTTCAGTCAGGAACTGTGGAAGTTTATTAAGATCACAAGTAAGATGTAATTATACAGAAACTAGGAAAAATTTAAAAATTGATGCAAATACTAAAGTAATATGTCAAGGTTTTACTGGGAAGCAAGGCACTTTCCATTCTCAACAAGCTATTGACTATGGTACAAAGATAGTAGGTGGAGTTAGTCCAAAGAAGGCAGGAACAGAACATCTTGGAAAACCCGTATATAAGTCAGTGAAGGAGGTTGGTATTGTCATTTATACATAATAGCATACCCTTTATATATGTCATTTTCTCAGGATACATATATATACAAAAATATTTTTTATATATTTAATTCTGTTATTATTTTGTAATATGTCTATCATTTTATTTTTATTCTGTAGGCAAAAGAAGCTACTGGAGCTAGTGCAACAGCTATTTATGTTCCTCCTCCAGCTGCAGCTTCAGCTATTATGGAGGCAATAGAAGCCGAGATGCCATTGATTGTCTGTATTACAGAGGGTATTCCTCAACACGATATGGTAAAAGTAAAGAGACGTTTACTTGAACAGAATAAATCTCGCTTAATCGGTCCAAACTGTCCTGGAATAATAGCACCTGAACAGGTAACTACAAGTCATATCTACATACTTTATATTTAAAAAATCTCTTTTATATGATATTGCAGTGTAAAATTGGTATTATGCCTGGCCATATACATCAAAGAGGAAAAGTTGGTATTGTATCCAGGTCAGGAACTCTAACTTATGAGGCTGTGAATCAAACAACTCTTGTATGTTTTAACTTATATACTATACATGTTTATACGTACGTGCGTTATATTAAATACAATGCATTAAAATACTATGTTCAAGGCTGGACTCGGGCAAACATTATGCGTTGGTATTGGTGGCGATCCATTCAACGGCACTGATTTTATCGATTGTTTAGAGGTGTTTCTTACCGATCCAGATTGCGATGGTATTATAATGATAGGAGAAATTGGTGGCAGTGCGGAAGAATCAGCAGCGGAGTATCTCATCGAGAAAAATACTGTTGGTTGCTGTTCTGAATTATTGATGAACTTGAATCCCAATCTATCCTGGCCAAATCCCGCCTTTTATTTGTCCTAGAGTCTGTTATTATTATGCTACATTGTATTCAAATATCTTTTTATATACGTTATATGTCTTTATGCTGCAGGGTGCGAAATCTAAGCCAGTAATATCGTTTATCGCTGGCATTACTGCACCGCCTGGACGAAGAATGGGACATGCTGGTGCCATAATTTCGGGAGGAAAAGGTGGAGCGCAAGATAAAATTAATGCACTCGAGAAGGTGAGCAGAACACAATATGATGGTCATTACTTTTTAAATTAATTTATGAGGTAAAAGAATATTATCGTTTATAAATCGAATATTGTAAATTTTATTCAGGCTGGAGTAATAGTAACAAGGAGTCCTGCGCAAATGGGCAATGAACTTCTGAAAGAAATGACACGATTGGGTTTAGTTAGTAATTAAACTTGCACTTCTATAATTCTGTGTAGTTTTCTTCGTGTCTAAATATGTCTTCATGGAAAGTATGTCATACAGCAATAACACACAGAATATAGCAGTGTAATAATAATGAAGTATGGAAAAAAGTTATTCTTATGAATAAAACATTGAATTCTGGTCGTCATATAAAACATATAAAACTATGCTGGTACCTGCTAAAAATTACAGTTAAAATCAATTTTTAAAGACCTAAATTTATTTTAATAACACGTATTGTTTATATTTTTACAGCCTTATCTATTCTGTTAATAGATGTGTCTTGATAAATTACATCTTTATGTTATAAACAGTCTAAGAAATTGTTAAACTGCCATTAACTTACAGTTTTAACTAATATGTAAAAAGATATAAATTTTTCTATATGTAAGTATAAGTTTGAAGAATGGTTAATTACATATACAGTGTACTATTATTGTAAATTGTATTCAGCATATAACAAATATATCAAACATATGTCCTTATTGAATAACATGTTAAAAACTGAAATATATATAAATATTACTGCTTATTCTTCTAGCAATTTCATTCTTGAAAATTAATAACCAAAAGTTTTTTCCCCAAGTTCTTTATCTGAATCCCATTATCTTATCAATAAACCCAGCAATAGCAACACTTTTATCAGTAATAAATGGTTTCAACTTTGCTAAATCTACTGTTTTTATAGTATCTAGCAAATCTTTACAAGTACAGCAATATAAGTGTTCATCTTTATACAACTGCTCAGCCAGTTCCACCTGATGATTGTCCATGAGGAGATCATTAGTTACTACAATTAAATGCTTTTGTTTTTCCAAAGCTTCTAACACACTTCCTGCTCCTGCATGACTTATCACAAGATCTGCCAATTCCATGTACTTTCCAATAGATGGAACCAAGTTAACAGCTTCTATTTTCGAGAAACCACAACGTGCGGTGCAATTTGGCTTTAAACTGCTATTTCCAATTTGCAAAATTAGATGTCTGTAACCACGAACTGACAAAGCCTAAAAATTTAACAATAATTGTAGCTTTGTTGAATATAATGTGTAAAAATAAACAGTCCAATCACACTATGTAGAACAAATAAAACATAGATTGAAGGTTTTTATTTAGCAGGCTTTTGGAGTAATCTATGACAGTATTTTAAAAACTAAAGTACATAAAGAAAATATTGTTTAGTACCTCTAGAACTTTGCTACTTAATACTGTAGTTATCAGATCATCAAATTGTGTTGTGCCAACTGTGACAAATACAGTTTTACTTGACATTACTATTTCTTTTTATTTGTCAAGAAGAAGTAAAAAACTAATTTATTATCTTTCACACATTTTTTATACGTATAAATATTTTCGGGATTATTTTTTATATACATGAAGCGTGTGCAATATACGCAACACAGGCACATATGACATATCTAGAAGAGGAAGGGTTAATTAATGTCATGGCATGATGACGTCAGCACCAATCAGATTCTTGTCATTTTGTTTGCTACGGCCTTTAACTTTACGCAAGCGCACAAAAGACTTTCCATGATATTTTCACGCGATCTCCCAGTTGCACCCAACGCTGCTACAGTCATCAGTGGTTATGTATGGGTTATGTCTTATTTGTAAACTGTAGTAGAGTTCGAGTTCCAGATATTTCGGAATATCGTTCTGTCTTTATTTATTCATAGAACGCCTGTATTGTTTTTACAATACGTCGTATTCATTTACTTTTTCTAGCAATATTTCAAGTACGTTCGACGCATATATATTGTACTCACACGGATGCAATGGACAACTATGAAGAATCGGACGTTGAGATGGTGCCTATCGAAGAAGAAGATGTCAATAAAAGATCAAATCCGAAGGTAACAAAGACTGATTAATCTTAATTGATGTTACATTGCATATTATAATTAATGTTATTATGATTAAATGTGCTTCTGTTGTAAATGTTTAGAAGACACTAGACAATCTTGAAAACTCCTTGGGTGCATTTACAACAGGCATTGATGTATTCAGTAAAGAGGAAAGATTGAAAATGGAAGAGCGAGCAAAGCGTTTTGGTTTGACTGAGAAATCTAAAGTTTCAAATGAAGAAGAGGATTTATATAATGAGTAAGAAGTTTGCTTTAGAGTATAAAAGTAATAAATACTCAATCCCCCCTACATGTTTCAATATATCTTTGTAGTATGGGTATTACTGATGACAGTGAGAATGCCAAAAATGTTAGACTGAATGTAATTCACATGAGAGGAACTGAAGAAATGAGCTCTAAAGATGTGTTTAAATACTTCCAAGACTATGCTCCACAAACTATTGAATGGATCAATGATGTTTCATGTATGTTTACAATCTAAATCTTATATAAAACTGGAAAATTATTGACATAAATGAAATTATATGTATACTTTGTTATATTACAGGCAATGTGGTTTGGTTTGATAATGTATCAGCAGCAAGAGCTATGCTAGGGTTATCTAAACGTATTCAGGGCAGTGTTCCGAAATATTCGGATCGAGAGAAAAATGCGGACAACAAAACAGACAGTGATATAACAAAATACAGTGAAAATGAATTTACAGATGTGGATAAGGACAGAAAAGAGAATTGTATAAACATTAAAGATATTAATTGCCCATTGCCTCCCGGTATATGGAGAAAAGGCGTGGATTATCCGAAATCTAAAGGGATCTTTTTAAGATTTGCCACTAGAATGGATAAAAAGCAGGCTAAAGCAGAAAAGTTGAGTGAATATTACAAGAAGTACGGGAATCCTAATTTTGGAGGTAAAACTTCTATGTAATTCTGCATATATACGCATACAACATTAAATGTAAGACATGTGAAAAATTTTACAAGTAATATTCACGATTTCTATACTCACCTTATTTTACAGTGGAACAGAATTTTACTTGTGTGCAAATATTCACAGGTATTAAAGGAATTTTGACAGAGTCTCGCAAGCGTGCGTATAAGCAGAGTCAGCAAAGTAACCACAATCTAACGGACGAAGACAAACATGAAAATCAAGTGAAAAATCCGTGGGGTGCATTATCTGAGACATGGGGTTTGAATGATGTCGTTGAGAGGGAATTTCTTCCGAGAAATGGAAAAAATCCCATTAGAGACCAAGGACGTAATATAAAGGAGAGATTGGGTGTTAAATACTCAAACAAAGAGGTGGCACAGAAGGAAGAAACAAGAGAAACAGGGACAGTGAATAACGACAGTGATGAGGATTGGTGTACACGGAGTAAAATTCCTCGCATGCGAATGCATGCCGACGATGAAGAAGAGAAGCTACAAAAGCGGCGATTAAAACAGTATCAAGTTAGTTGTTTGTTTTTTTGTTTTTTTTTATATTGGAAGTACGATTTCTTTTATTCTTTTCTTGTGTAACACATATATCGATGTTTTGTTTAGATGACTCTTAATAATTCAAATAACAGTAACGACTTAAGATCAAAATTGGAAAGACCGAGAATGAAGAAGCAATTCCACGAGCCTATTCAAGTAGTGGTTGTGAATACGCATCCAATGCAATCAAAACGAAATAATTCCGATGCAATGCGTCAGCACGATCGTCACGTTGTGAGAGAAACACAATCATCAGAAAAAGAAGAAGGAGAATGGCAAGAGTCAGAAGATGAAAATGGTCAAGAAGAAATAGAAGAAGAAGAAGAAAAGGAGAAACAAACACACGAACAACATGTCTTTATCGAGGAGGGCGAGGATGAGAAAGAGGACGAAGAGGAGGAAGAAATCGAACACAAGGACGAAGATAGCAGCGGTGAAGAAACTAATGATGTGCCTGCGAGGGAAATTCAAGGTCCTCAAGGAAGTGTGATTAAAGTAGTTCCACCTAAGCCACGTATTGCATCCACTGTATGGGCAAGATTAAATGTTAAAAGTGAGGTTTCTAATAACAGCTATTTGAGAACCAGGTAAGAAAAATATCAAATTAGTGCACACGTAACTTTTTGTGAAAGCTATTTATGAGTTGTAATTTTTTTTTTACCAGGGAATCGAGCAGCCGCGACTTGAGAAATACTCTAAAAAGCGGTGATCTACGGTCACGTATTGGAAAACACACTAGAGGACGTTCTCCGCTAAGAATAGAAGTAAGAAACGATAAATACACAAAAGATAGCGAGAACGATGTGTGTACAAATTAATTTTTCACAAGTTTAAAATTGTAAAAAAAACGTTATTTTACGGACGCATTATTTTAAGACAAGTGTTACTTTTGCGGAATATTTGATATAGATAAGAAGAAATTGTGTGTGCGCAGAAAAATGTATGTAATTTACAATGTTTTATCATTGAAATCTCTTTATTGAGCCGATACCTCACGTCCGATCATCGGATTGTCAGATGACTGACGAATTCTCACGGAATTCAAATTCTCGTTTTAAAACGAAAGTCAACATCGTTGAATTTTATACATATTTTTCATGCATGTAACAAGATCTCATCGTATACATACATATTACGATTACATGTGCTCATGCATGATCAAATTTGATTATTAATTAGATCCGTGAAATAATTTGCTTTAGGAAAATTTCGATTATTTTTATACACGTGTATATCATCGAAAATCAGTGGAAAATGATTTAATTTGTAAAAAGAATTCTTCTGTTTTATACTATAAGTTATATATGTTTATGATAAATCTTTTAGCAATAATCATTTATCTGTATATGTATTATTTGTATTGCTAAACAGGCTGATAGATGCTTCCGATACTAATTCATGTAAATTAAACACAAAGAGTTTGTGTAATTACGAATACACAATATTTCTTTAGCTAAAAAAAGCACATAACTTATATTATTAAAATGATAATGTATATAACAAAACATTTTTTTATGCAAGAAAGCCGATGAAGATAATTTATAAATTTCTGAAGATACATTTGTGTGAAACAGTTTGTGAGGTGAACATGAGGAAAAACAACACTAAGAAAAAACATGACAAAGATCAACAGCGGTGAATAGTGGAAAAAACCACGAGTTATAAAGAGAAAATTTTTTTGCTGTACGATTCAGTATCATTCAAGTGTACTCTATCGAAAGGAACGAGAGAAATAGTTTAGAATTGACGTTAAATCATAACTTGATCAAGTTTCTTGATCAAGTTATAATTTAATATATAACTTGATATCATAACTGTCAAGTTATGATTTAATATCATAACTTGACAGTTTTTATGATTTACAGATTTTATGGCAATAGTGAGAATGAGGACGTGAGTGCTATCCCGGAGAATATTATAAAAGTTATCTTTATATTAGCATATTAACATTAAAAAAAAAATAAAATATAACAATTGATAATAATATCAAATGTGAATTATACAAAGTTTCATTATTTAATTTAAAGCAATAAAAAACCATTGGAATAAAGAACACAGTAAGTATGTCTATTTTTCAAATAACTATTTAGTTACATTTATAAGTTCCAGAGAGTTAAATTCCCATTACAAGGAAATTGTCAGAAGAGTCAGCTCGTTCGAACATATATATAATAATACTGAAATAATGTTGTTTGCTGCCCTGGAATCCACTTCGAGCATTTACTGTGAAGTAATACTTTAAACAAGAGTGGCTATATGTATGTTTTCCTATGCTGCCATAAAATATATTGTTACCTTTTGGTAATACATACATATTCAAGCTGAAACTGTTTCTCTTTTATATTCCGCGTTTCTCTTATTGATTCTCATTTCTGATTATTTATTTCACTTTTATTTATGTCACTTCAAAGTTCATCTGTTGCTTCTTATTAATCTTCTCACCAATTATA
This sequence comes from Pseudomyrmex dendroicus, assembly GCA_014825645.1. Classification (NCBI taxonomy): domain Eukaryota; kingdom Metazoa; phylum Arthropoda; class Insecta; order Hymenoptera; family Formicidae; genus Pseudomyrmex; species Pseudomyrmex dendroicus. Next base: position 4,994 of record QVNZ01011141.1, on the reverse strand, counting down.
TGCTAGTTTTCTCGCTATATTTCTTAATTTGTCTCATCAATTGTATACGATAATCAATTGTAACAATGTCTCAGCGTGCATGTTAGAATTTGTTTATGTTCTCTACATCTCACACAAATACGTCTTTGCGTTTATATTTTATATTTAATTATATATATATATATATATGTCTGTGGTAAGATCTTCAAACAACCTTGCTTTTACATTATCGAGTCGCAATTTATCTCTTTGATGTCACTTGACCGGTGTATGTTTATATATATATATATATGTGTGTAAGTCACATGATTGTAAATTTTATTGAAGAAGATATTGTTGTTACACACTCACGTGCGCGCTCTCTCTCCCGCGTACACATATATGTATTTATGTATATTATTATTAAAAGTTGTTCTTTGTACTCGTATATTAAAAACTTACATGAGACAACAAAGACTGCGATCTATATTATCTGTAGATCACAGAAACAAAAAGTATATTTATTTCATTTTCAGTTATACACACAACAAAGAGCGTTTACAATGAATATGCTATTCTCACAATCGTCTATAGCCTGACAATTTAGTCTGTTGATCAGCTAAGGATTGTCACTTACAGTAATTTTATTTCGGAAGAAATTATATATATATATATATATATATATATATATATATATTTCTCGAAGTAATTAGACTTATTTGTCGCTTATCAAATTTTCGCGCGCGTCTCTCGTCAATATGGAAATTTGCAGCGCCCAAGAAAAAATTGTTAAATCGCAAGAAAACGCGTCTCAATTCTTCTTTTCACAACTCACGCTAATTGAATGCGCGCAATAGATAAATGCATAATAGAGAAACGATGAAGAAAGATACACATTATTATTACATCGACAGAGATTTTTTTTGAAATTACGTGTGATGGTAACGAGACACAGTATTATATTTTGTGTTTAATGTATATCTCTGACTGTTCTCCCTCGATATCTTCACGGTAAAAGAAGTGAAGAAAACGCGATGTAGACCTCAACGAGAGAATCCATAATTATTAAGAAATCTTAGATCTAGGCAAAAATCTTACGCATATAACGAATTGTTTTTCATTAATCATTAATTTATTGAATACATCGAAGAATATGAAGATCGATAACAGTTAATATAAATATTTTATTTCTTTTTCAGCAATTGTCTTTTTCTCTGCAGTTCCCGTTTAATTGTCACGATCAATTAGAGAACGAGAGAACACACAAGATCGAGAAAATGTTCTTTGTAGATTCGACAATGTAATAAAATCTAAAATACAGTCATCGAAACCACTTAGCAAGATTTTAAGCGAATTTTATCATGGAGTAAAGTTTTAATTCCAGTATTGACTCTCCAGAAGGTTCATTAAGGTCTCGACAAGAGACTTATTTATGTTATATATAAAACTTGTACGAACTTCGAATGATAAATACACTAATTTTTTTTTTTTTTTTTTTTTTTTTTTTTTTTTTGTTTTTTTTTTTCTATTGATATTTGAATTATATTATTTAATCATGTGTCTTAATTAAATCGGGCATCATCGTTACTATCACGTTTTTCAGAAGATCACGATTACTTTCCAACATACGTAATTCTATTTTCTCGTAGGCTTCCCGATTATATCGCTTGCACGTTGTGTAATCACTATAACGATTGACTATCACGAACTGCTTATATATACATATCAAGAGGAATCTTGTCACACACATACACGCACACACTTATACGTCTTACACACACAAAAGACAAAAAAATCATACAAAGTGGATTACACGAATCTCTACACAAGCGTCCGGAATTAATCGGACTGAACGTTTCGAATAGTAAAATTCTAAACGTCTTGACAAGAAACATCGAGACATGATAAATCGAACGTGTATTTTCGCCCGAACTTATTCCGTCATACAAGTTACGCGATGCAATCTCAATGTCAGCCATCCTGCTTGAAAATAGAAAGTAGAGACAAGTATATATATGTATATAATATATATATAAAATATATATTTACACATATATATATGTATAGAATAGATATATATATATATATATAAACACATATAAACTGAATACTTGAAAAAGGAGATGATAAAATAAAAACAAAATACGCGTCGCATGTTATGCGTCGTCACATTCGCAATTCATAATTAAATCACAGATAAACTGTACAGTATGGTACATACTATGGTAAATAAAGATAAGAATTGTACCAAATTGTAGTATTATGCTACGTTCGCGATATAACGTAAAAAAAAAAAAAAAAAACATTGTATTTCTCTTTTCCAGTAAGAAGATACAAATATACAAGCGTATATGCGCGCGCGGACACTGTCTATGTGTGTGTGGATGTTTCACTCACCCAATTAACCGGTTTCGATTAAATCATTCGTTGATTGCTGAACTAAATCTCATCAATACCTTGGTATGTTTCGTCGGTAATTAGAGTGGCAGTGAAGCGGCGAATAATATCGCTAAAAAATACAAATTTTCTTCACGCCAATCTTACTGTTCTTGTTTCTTTCTCTTTTTTTCTTTTTTTTTTCTTTTTTTTTTTTTGTTTTTGTTTTGTTCTTCGTTTATCACGAGTATCCACTATCACGATTTCAGCAACAATGTGTCTGATACAAAGGAGAAAGCGTTCGAATTATCGGTAGATCGCGAGATCCGGCAACTCGACAGTAAGTCGAATCAATCATTACCAATCAACTACGTAGCGTTTTCCTGATGATTTTGTTGGAACAACAGAGTCTCTTCGAAAATATACTGTTTCAATATTTCTTTTGGAAGATCGTCCAATTCCATGTCAAATCTGAACGGTTCCTGTGCCACAGGCTGTAATTCACGTTAATTAGGAATGTAAATTCGAAATGTGTTACATTCTGTCTGTATTGTCTCATGATTGTACGAGTATAAAACTTACTTCATCGGCAGGGTCGTAATATTGTTCCAAATATGGGTGCGCCAGCGCATCTTCAACCACAATACGTTTGTTAGGATTAAACGTAAGCATTTTATCCAAAAGATCCAGAGCTCTTGGGTCTGATTCACGATAGAGAGACGTGAACGGTACTTTCGGTTTGTATGGTAATGACTGTAGATAATTGCGTGCCTGAAATCAGAAAGGTTTTTTGTCGCTATCAGATTGCGAAGTGCGTATAAACGAGCTATCTCGCAATCTGCTAACTATATATCGTAAGATCAGATCTTAAAAAGATACAAAGAATGTAAGCATAGTTTTTTCGTACTTTCTCGTTTATAATACACTCGAGATCTTCTGCCGAGGGTGAGCCAAGAACATTAAGAATGTAATTCAACTGATCCAAGTAATGTTTTCCAGGGAAGAGCGGTCGTCTCGAGAGCATTTCCGCCAAAATACAACCAACCGACCAAATGTCTATGGATTTAGTATAACCCTAGATACAAAGAGGGTTGTGTTAGAATAAAAGTTTCAACAATACTTATGTGTAGTTGTTATTTCTCGGATGTTTGTTTGGAATGAATTAATAAATACCTTAGAATTAAGCATGATTTCCGGAGCTCTGTACCACCTCGTGGCTACGTACTCCGTGAGAAAACCCGCGTGATCGTGTTCTGGATCCGCGACTCTTGCTAAACCAAAATCGCAAATCTTAAGGTCACAGGTTGTGTTCAGTAATAAGTTACTCGGTTTCAGGTCTCTGTGTAAGACGTTTGCCGAATGTATATATTTAAGTCCTCGCAATATTTGGTAAAGAAAATAACATATATGATCGTTACTAATAGACTGAAAAACAAGAAAGATTTCAATTAGTCACATCATCAATTTTCTAATTGCTCTCTTCTTTAATTTGTAGCAACTTAAGAGATTTTTATACTAATTTTACACATATATGAATCCTTACTTGTGTCTTTAATAATTTGTAGAGATCGGTTTCCATCAAGCATTGAACGATGTATACATCTTTCATTTGTTCTATGGTAGGTGCTCGTAATATATCTCGTATGTCTATTATCTGTCGAAGGAAATAACAGTTAGTAAAAAAAACGAGATTTTTTAATTTATTTAAAAAATTAATTTTAAATTAGACTTACATTTTCATGCTTAAACCTCGTAAGAATTTTTATTTCCCTTAAGGTTCTCTGACTGTACGTTTGATGCTCAAATGGGGAAATTTTTTTAATAGCTACTTTTGTTTTCGTTACATTATCATAGGCAGATCTGTAAAAATTGTAAAAAAACAAAAAAAAACACAGCTTTAGTTTCACTTATTATTTAGATAGACATCCACTGCCTTTAATGCTTCTATACTTTCCATATACTTTCTTTTAAATTTTATATTATTCTGTTTGACATATATGGGCGAGTTAGATCGTATGAATAAAAGAAAAAGGCTGCTCTTGGCAAGGAACGAAGATATAACTATTTTATTTTTGGAAGGAAAATATTGAGGTTTTATATCTTGTCATCTTCCACTACAAGATACAACAGCTTAAGACGTGTACATGAATTCTTTATTAACTCTTAACCGCTATCGGGAGTTCTTCAGAACCTTAAGTAATATTTAATTTGACATAATTTTGTGCTATCATATTGAAATATTGATCCTAAAAGCGATTACTAAATTACAAGAGTTTAAATTATGTTCTTTTAAATTTTAGAACAACTGAACAGAGAGATGAAAAAGATAAAAAAAAAGAAAATCAAATGTGCTTCAAAGGTTTTATTACAAGTACTCTGAAAAAATAAGGATGTTTCTTAACAAATTTTAAGTAGAAAATATAAAAACTTAAAGCACTTGCAAATAACTCGCAGCTGTAACATGCACATAAAGGAATATAAAAGCTAAGCGATATTCTACGCTACCGGGAAACATGTTACATACGCGTTAACGTTCACTTACCGTGTGTAATTCGTCACGATTTACTAGGATGTGGGCTTCTATCAAACCGATAAGATTACATCGTGAAACGCAATCTCATTATCGCGCGGCATATGTATAGCGGAATATACGGTAGGTA
>QVNZ01011140.1:0-19964 GCA_014825645.1 Pseudomyrmex dendroicus | reverse complement strand
ACTGTGACTCGAAAGAAATGACAAAATGCAAAACTAATAATACACGAACGAATTTGTTCCTCCCCCTCTACTTTTGTTTATAAATGTTTATGAGAACAAATAAATATATGTTTATTTTCTTTCATATCGGATACATTCATTTACAGACGTTCGATTTTTATTGAAACTAAATATCCAAAAATTCTAAATGTATTTAGCGTTGACATCCCTTTTTCTTATCTTTTCGCGCTTCTGCGTCAATTTTTTTCTTTTGCTCTACTTTATATTGTTTGTTGAGCGACCGATGATTTTGCACGAATATGCGTAAAAAAATCTAAATTTGTTTTTACGTTCAATTGATAACTTTCCCAAGTACAAGCAATTCTCGCGAGTATCTGGAAGATAAATAAATATAGTACATGAAAAACGAAACGAGCAAAATAAAACCGAAGAAAACGACGATCAGAGAAACTGTCTCTCGACAACCTGGATGTTAATCTTGTATCGCTGTACAATTTGTTATTCGATATGAAACGATTCTTCTCTCGTATTGTACATATGGTATTGTATAATATAACTATTGTATTATTACCGACGCTAAAAACGACTATCTAATTAAAAATTATTAATTAATACTGCTATTATTAGTGAGATGATAAATGATAGAGAGAGAGAGCGAGAACGAAAGAGAGAGAGAAAGCTTACCGCGATTGTGTATATCAAAGCTACAATTTGTGTGTGCCCGCGTGTTTGATGTGTGTGCGTGAAAGGCTGTGCTGTCCAGCTGCAAAACCTTATAATGCGAGTGTGTTGTTGCCAAAGTTCTCTTTTGCGAGTGTTAGAGAGTACGATAAGCAGTGATATTTAATGTCTGTTTGGTCAGGTCGTATCATTATTGACGCAGTGAAGCTGTGCCAGGGGTGGTAAATCAAAAACCGTGATAGCTTTCGCTTTGAATTATGATAACAATTAAAAAATGTTGCGTAAAAAATCGCTTCTCTCTTGATTAATTTCTCGAGATATTGAAATGGTTAATTGCAAACTCTAATTGAACTCTGTCTTAAGAATGTTATTTTTTTGCGAAGAAATTTTTCTCACACATATGGAAAAACTTCACATACATATATGTATATATTTATGTATTATAATTATACATATATTATGCACGTGTGTATACGCATGCGTATATTATATATATATATATATATGTGTGTATATATATATATAATACATATACTATGTGTGCGTATATGTGTACATGCGTACATATTTGGTTTCTTTCAAGAAAAAAGACGGACTTTATATAGATTAAATCAATTAGACTCGTTATAAGAAATACAACGATTCTTTATATTATATTAAATTAAAGCAAAAGTGTTCACAAAATTATTTCTAGAAAGTATTGGTTTTCTTTTGTAAGAAATACTTTTAGTTTGTTAAAATATATATATAGTTAGTGGTACATATATATATATATATATATATGTTGAAACCACCCAGCTTGCGTCAATTCGGACGAGACAGTGAACTTGTTGAATGTTGCTTACGTACTTGTTTTAAATTGTAATATCTGATGGCAGATTGTCTTAGGATACCGCTACGTATGAGAGAAATGATTTGCATGTTGAAAGATGCGAAGGGGGGAAAAAAGAGAAAAACCAAGAAAAAATGTTAGAAAGAAAGAAACGAAGAAGATATATCACAGATTTATTCTCAGGTGATGTATTCACACACCCACACACCTACATCCACACACATAATGACTTATTATTTTGTTACTAACGATATTGTCAGACATACGTCGAAGCTATCATGGACCACGGATGTGAAGGGTCATGTTCGGAGTCGTTGCCATGGAATGTGTAAAAAAAAAAAAAAAAAGATTATGTCGTGTATATGAGTGAGAGTGACAGATAAACAAAACCGAGGGAGGGACGAGAGAAGCAGATAAAAAATCGTGTTTCAACATACACTTCTCTCTTACAGGAGAGAATTCTCTGACCCTTCCCTCAGATTGTGTATTCCGAGATGATGAGAGCGTATAGTTGTCGCCATTTGGCCTTTATGCTATCTTACTTGCGATTTCGTACAAGCTTTGCGTGCAATACTGTGATAAATGAGTCGTTCTATTTCATCCTTTTTCCCTTTAAATGCGCGTGGCATAATACATGTGTGTGAATCATGTCAGACCTGCACACACACACATATATATATATATATAATTTAAAAACAACAAGTTGCACGTGTACTCGTAGTCCATTTTTTGGCACGATCGAATTTTTTGAAATATGAATTCGATTATTTCTCGTGGCCTATAATTTCATTTATTTGCGGTATAACTGAGATAACACACACGCACGATTCTGTTATGCGAACATTGTCATAACAATATTGTTATGCGAGTTATATATCTCGATCTTAATGATATTAAAGAAAAAAAACACCTCATTCTACAGTCTATATTTTACTACAGTCTATAAAAAAAAAGTATCGATTATACAATTAATTGCGCATTAGCTTCGTACTGCCATTGCATTGACATATATTCGTTCCTAAGTGTTGAGAAAAAGAAAAAAATTACTTTGCAAATTAATATATAAGTTTATTATTACGTTTGTTTTATGTATATACCATATGCAAGTAGCGTTAGAGTTATTTAAATAGCACGCCCTGAGATTGTAAAATCTCTATTCTTGCTTAGACAGAAGACGATAATCTTTTTTTTTTTATTATTATTATTGCCTCTTTTTAATGTTAATTTCCAAGATGTGACTGGCTTTTGTAATATAATTAGCGGTAATGTAATCTAATAATCGTTTCAATTTTTAACGCAAAGATTTCAGTTAAAAAAAAAAAAAGAAAAAAACATTGCATCGTTAACGCGCTTTTTAAGGGAGACGATTCGAAACAGGCGGTGTTCTCCTCGAGAGAATCAATGTCCAATGGTATGCGCTTTACGCGACTTTACTTTTCCGAAGCTAAGCGATAGACCGCTAGTTTGTGGCGTGTTATTTTGCATCTGCAGAGGCTACGACCTGTGAATAAATGGTTTTTGTTGAAACGATTAATTGTCGGAGTGTGTGAAAAAAATCCTGACGTCTGCGTCTCGATATATCATACTGTAAATAATAACAATATTACCAAAAAGAAAGACTCCGTGTGTTACATATTCCATTATTCAAAAAAAAATTGTTCTTTCAGTTTCAGTTGCAAATCTCTGTATGTCTAAGAGTATGTATGTTTTTCTTTTCACGCAGTATGTATATTTTTCTGTTAAGGATACAACCAACCACAAAACATATACGTAAGAATTATATGAGTTTTATTTAAAAAAAAAACCTGGCACGAGACGTATAAAGATGTACTATTTATATTACATAATTATATTTTACTTATTTTATATAATTAATTCAGTAGTATATATATATATATATTAACAAATGTACACACACGCGTTATTGGTAACACATTTACAATGCATGTTGATTTTCTGTGACCTTTCGATTTTTTCCTGTGTTTTTTGTATCTTTTCCTCAGTTTTCGTAATTTCTCAGGATTTTCGGCTATCATTATAGAAAGTGTGATCACTGCTCCATGCACTGCTCCTGCTGTAACCCGTATCTTCTTTGCATCTCTTCCTCTATAGCTTGTAATTGTTCTCTGTTCTGTTCCTGCGTCATCTGTTCCATCAGTTCGTGATTGTAAGTGGAATGCAACATTAGGGCCAGCACACCAGCTCGTGACGCCATGTTCGAACGGATCTGTCTCTCCTGCTCCACAAGCTCGTCGATCTTCAGCCACTGCCTGACCCTCTCCATGTCTATCTCCGCTCGTCGCAGTTTCTCCCACATGTAGTGTCTCAAGCAGCTCTTCTTCGGAGCGCGACAAAATTCACCGGTAGCGTCGAACACGTTTGTAACTAACGGGCAGCCGCAAACCTCAGTGTCGCCGACTTTGGGATCCTTGCAATGTTCCGGGCAGAGAACGCGCAGTCTCTTGCAATATGTTCGGTTTATAGGATTGTAAAAGTCGCAAAACATCACCTGGCCTTCGATACGCGTCTTGACACTTGAGCCGAATGACGCCTGCGACTCATACTGTAAAACACAAGCGGAAAATAAGATTTCACTTTAGAATATATTGTTATTTAACGGTTTTGTTGTATAATACCTTGTTGAAACACTTTTCCATATGCTTGATGGCGCTTCTCGCGTGGATCTCGTGGCCGCATGTGATACAGTACGTGCTGCTTTCCGTGTCGTCGTTGTCGTCCACTTCCGCTTGCGGATCGATGGTCGCGTGTCTCGCGCGTTCTACGATGTGGTCCAACTCGACGTGTCTCTTGTCCAGCTCGTGCAGTATCCTGCGAACGTCGTGCTGCTGCTTCCTCACGGATTCCAAAGCGCGTCTGTTGTTTTGTTCCGCGATGCACGCGGTGAGGGACCATTCCTGTATGCGCTGCGGTAGCACCTGATAGATCCTGTTGGTTGCCAATTTCAAACCGCAATCATCGGAACAGTACTTGCTCCCGGGTCGCGATTGCTTTGTGCAAGCGGGTCCGTAGCAATGACGCGGCGGCTCCAGATAATCGTTTCTCTCGTTACTCGAGTCTCGCTTGCGTTTCTTGGTCAATTTTATTCCCTTGTTGAGGCTCTTCGAGGATTTCAACGGATCTCCCAATCGCCGACAGGTCCGCTGAATACATCGAAGCTTCAACCGTACAGAAGGTCCAAATTTTTTCAAATGTCTGGACACGAGAAATTAAAGATTATGGTCTTATAATTACGTTACATCAATTATCAATTTTAGTGTTGTATTTACTTGCAAGCGTCGCATTTCCCACAGTTTTCTGTACGCAAACATCCTGTGCACTCTCCGCATCGTTTGGAAGATTTTTTCTCTATTCTAGGATCCCAAGACGCATCATGCTCATATCGATGATTCCTCTCCTTCTCTTTGTACTTTTTGTGTTTTCTGTCCTCCTGATCGGTTCTGCGTGGTTTGTATCTTGTTACCAAGGTTGGATCTTCCTCTCTACAACGCTGCGCACATTCAATACATTATTTTTACAATCAAAGTCATTTTTACAATCAAGTCACTTTTCTCATAATTAGCTTATAAAAAGTAATGTGCTTACAACGCAGAAAAATTGTTTTATATGTTTCGCATCTTTCTCAGTTATGTTTATGCAATCACCATGATACCACTCCTCACACGCGTCACATCCTCTGAAATAAAAATAAAATACGTAAGATTAGCAAATTTCTTCTAAAAAATATGTCAGTCAAATGAAAGTTTCAATATTTTCAATCACTTACATCATAAAACGAGAACTGTCAGAGCTTCTACAGATACAATAGGCCTGTCCATCCTGTTTTAGTAACGTTGCGATCTTGCTCTTCCTTTCCGGAAGCATAAACTGCTTCGCTATTTCTTCTTTCTGTACATAAGAGTAAAAATTCAGATCATTTTCCTCAGAATAAAATAGGTTACACATTTTTTATTTTGAGTATTATGTAACTTGTGTGCGTGGACAATAAAATTTATATAAATTAGAAAATATATTTTAATTCCCATACATCTGTAGCGCAATTTTTACAAGTGTATTATGTAAATAAAATTACATGTACTTACAACATACATAAACACAAACATTTTATACTCACCGACAAACTAGTTTGTCTTTTATCAGCCATTGCCGGAGATAGCGTATTTGCAGTAAAACTATTTCTATACGAAGAAACTCGCGTTTTGCAATTTATTTATACCATTTACACACTCGTACTCTGCTTATAATCACCGCAAGTCGCAATTTCATCGCATCGAGCTTTGACTATATATATATATAGAGTGGAAGAAAAACAATCTGCAGCCATTTTTGAAATGGTTTCCAACGCATTCTGTAGAGTTCGCTGATGTTTGGGAAAAAGTAGAGACAATCTCACGCAATCAAATAAACCAAGCTCGTTAATCGATTGGTCGCACGAATTCGATTCATCGTTGATCGACCCAATGTCATCCGACCGTGCCACCTGATTGTTAGCCAATAAACGCGCGATGCGACCCGACAATGACATTGCTCAAACGTGTTTTCATCGGATAGGATGTCGCAAGTCCGATTCAATTTTCAATCGCATTCGTCGATCAATTCCGCGAGTTAATCAACCGAATTGAATTAATCAGAGTTGGATCACGCGAGTCCATCTTTAGAATTCAATTGAGGATGAGGAACATGCACGCAAGGTACAGTTGCTGTGTACATATGATCGTGTACTATTTATCCACAAAACTCTGTTGTTGTACAAAATATAAAATGTTTGTATCTCACGTGTATACCCTAGTCTTAGAACATGGTTTGTAAGCGACATATATAACAAATAGTTGAGTTCAATGTACAGAGTAGATTTTTTTATTCTTACATCCTATATATATATATATTTATATATATTTATTAAACTATATAAACACACACACAAAAATACAACAACCTTTATCACAGGAATATATATTATAAAGTACAATGTTCGTATAAACGGAACCGCATCTCTCTCATCATCCCTGCCTTGTAACACAAAAAATCTCTCGAAAATAAAAAAATATTTTGCAAATCTCTCGTCGCGGATAGATTCGCTGGCTAAATTGTGTGAGCATCTTGTTTGATTACTCAAAAAAATTCTCCCATGATTGATATTCGTTGTAGGAATGGTTGAGCCTGACAGGATAAGATCTGATAGTTCTGCCTCGCCGTGACGTTGGTCGGATAGAGATTTCCGCGTCTGATGTTCTCCAACATTATTTGAGGCTCGAATCTGGTCTTCACGCGATTCAGCGTCGCGTTTCGTTGAGCATCGCTTTGCGTCGCGGAGCAAGGAGCGGAATGTTGTTCGCTCGGAGATTCAAAACTGTCGGAACCTTCGCTGTCGTCCGCTTTGTAGATTGTCGACGAAGACGCGAGTACCTGCGCCGTCGTCTGCAGCCGATCGCTCGTTTCGATCGCGCTCTGATTTGATTTTTCGGTTTCCGTGACTTCGACGTTCTTGCGCGCAGCAGAATCCACCGAGGAAATATTCGGCGACGAAGAGTTCTCGTTGGAAACATCTTTCTTGTTCACAGAGTATCTGATTTCAGACAATTTTGCGATCGTCACCGGAAACACATCTGGAGTATTGTTGGTAGCGTCCTTTCTGTAGCGAAGATCGTTCGGGAAGGAAGAATCTTCCGGCGTGTCTTGCGTCGGTAGGAATCTCTTCAGCACCGCTCTCTTGTCCGGAAAGATCTTGTGTGCGGGTCGGCAACAGTACAGAGCTCCGGGATCAATCGGGTGTGCTTCGGTGTTGAAGATATACCCGCCAGCGTCTACCACGCATTGACCCCACTGGGTGTCAATTATGTCCCCTTCGGTGCCGCTGTTGTGAATAAAGTTGTCGGTGTCGAAGAGGAGGTACAGGTACTTCGTAGTTTCCGCCAAGAAAAAGGATTCCATTCTGTCTGCTTTGCGGTGATCCCGGACGTCGTTAATGGTCGCGTAACCGCACGCGGTTTTGGCACTGTGCTGCACGCTTCTCAGAATGTCCACCCCCATTTGGATCAGATAGGGATCCTTGGTCGCTCTGTAAAGATACATAACGGATTCGATAAGCTCAGGTCTCAGAGGATAACCTTCTCTGTTGGTTCCCGCTTCGGCCTGCGGTATGTTGTAGAATTCCGGAGTGAAGCCGAATTGCTTCCACACGTGATGATAATTGTGCAGGGACTTCATCGCGTCCTCGATCTCGCCGAAGAGACTTAACACTCCGGGCCAATATGCGTCCAGAGACTGAAAAACCGGCAAGGTCACCTGGCCTTTGGTCATAGAAACCCACAAATGCCAGTCTTCTCGACGAATGTATTTCTCAATAGCTCTTCTGTGCTCTTGAAATATCGAAGCCAACAAGGAATCTTGGAACAATAATGCACCCTTCGCCAAGTACTCGAAGTAAGAATCTATTCCGGCGCCTATACCGGAATCCTGAGCGGTCCAATGGCCGGTCAGAACGTCTATGTGATTGCCAACTAAGCCAATGTTAGATTTGTAATAATGCAAGGCCTTCACGGCGTTCATGGCAACTTCTTCGTACAGCGGATCTCCGGTCAACCTGGAAAGAGTTCCGAATTCCAGCAGAAACGTGCCGATGCCAGCGGTGCAGGTGATGCTGGTCTCTCCCTCCGGCACTCCGTACTTCAGATTGACTGTGCCATATGGCATTCCGGTGGGTGTATCGAACGCTGCCAGCAGTCTCTTGGCCATGTCTTCGGCGAGACGCAGCAACGGACCGTTGCAGGGCCATCCGGGCTCCAGCTTAACACCGGCTTTGCGGGACAGCAGATGGGCGCTCAGCAAGCCGCCGATCACGCGGATATTCGTCTCGAACACGGACACGTTGATGTTGGACTCGAAGTTCGCTCGCACGCTGATTATCTCGGCGACGCGACGGAACTCGGAGAAGTTGCCCATGACCGCGAGCGTGTCCAGAGCGTCGATCAATGTTAAGGAGAAACTGCCCCACGTGTCGAAGCCGTCGCAGCTCAGCGAGCGCAGCTCGTCGTACGGATAGGCATGAGTCAGATAACCGGAGTAGGCGTAATCGAACATGGACCTTACCTCCTCCCGCAGAGCGATCAGATCCTTCTTGCTGTACTCCCGGAAGCCGCTGACCAGAATAAAGAGGCCCAGAATCGAGCCTGCTCTGAACAAAATCATCGTTACGTGTCACGTCGTGCGTTTTCGAACTGTCACGCCGAATTTTTATCTGTTATCGCCGTGCATCGTCGATTTCGCGCGAAGTGACTCTCTCACGACGAAGCCCGTAAACGTCGGATCGGCCACGTATTCAAAACAATCTTATTATCCTGCGTAAACATCGCGCGCTCCTCGCTTCCTCTCCTCACGCGAACGTAACCCAACCTAACCTATATCGCGTACGTTTATCTCGTACGTGGAATTAAAGCACGCGCGCGCGCGATGCAAATCTAATTTCCCAGCCATATCCGACTCTTGTTTCGTTTACGAGCGATAACGGGAAGAGAACGGTTTGCGACGCTTCTCGGGTTTCGCCTGCAACGATCGAGAATTGAAATTCCGTCAGACGCTGCGTCATCAGCTGATCCTGACAGAACATAACCAAAGCGATCACCGAGGTGCAAGTGCACCGTGAGTCGTGAACTCGAAATATATACACAGCGAATGTTTACAAAAATATGGAGTTGAAAACACTGCTGCGGAATTGCGCCTCGGCAAAAAAATGTATGCATATTCGTTTTGTTTTGTTTAATAAAAAATCACCTTTTGCGATTATGCTTTGATAAATCCAAAAAGAAGAGAATTTATACGTGGTTTATTCGTGTACTGTTGCAGCTGATCGGAGACCCGAAGAAATTGAAAAGATAGAAGATGAATACTTTCAGAAAATGTACGAAGAGTGGAAGGGTGTGAAAGCTAAGGATAACGCGGATGCAACGTATAAAGTTATACCGAAATTTTATTTCAAGGTATTACACTCTTGCATATTCCTCACATATGTACATACTGGAATGAGATATTGAAAAATGCCTTGCATTTTTCTTATTGCGTATTATTATTTATACTGTCACGTTTCAGCTACCGAAAGAGGATGAGGTTCTGCCGCAGAAACTACGCGAGGAAACACGAGCTCTGTTCTTGCAAAGGCGGTCCCGGCAATTGTTGGATAACAACGAGCTCAAAGCGTTGTGGGTTCTGTTGGACAAGCACCACAGCCCGCCTTTGTCAGGAGATGACGAATTGATCAATTACGAGGACTTCAAGAAAGTTGGCAACTTAGCAGGACCAAAGTGCGCTCCGTATTTCACCGCAGTTGTGTTTGCCAAGCTGCAACAAGGAGATCCACACGGTCGGATCAGCATCATGGCGCTGTTCAACTACGTCATGAGAAAAGTCTGGTTGCATCAAACGCGAATCGGACTTTCTCTGTACGACGTTACAGGTCAAGGATATCTGAGAGAATCGGTACCTTTTTTCGTAAAGCAATTATATCTCATAAGAAAGACAAGTACTTCTTTTATCCGTCCGTATGTCTACTTGCAGGACTTGGAGAACTACATTCTAGAATTGATACCAACGTTGCCGCAACTCGAAGGCCTTGAGAAATCCTTTCATTCGTTCTACGTGTGTACGGCTGTCAGGAAGTTCTTGTTTTTCCTCGATCCTCTCCGTACAGGTCGAGTCAGAATCCAGGACATTTTGGCGTGCAGCTTCCTGGATGATCTCTTGGAACTGAGGGACGAAGACCTGCCCAAGGATTTGCAAGAGGCAAATTGGTTCTCCGCACCGTCGGCGCTCAAGATTTACGGACAGTATCTCAATTTAGACAAGGATCACAACGGCATGTTAAATAAAGAGGAACTTGCTGGGTAAACAAACAATGTATTAGATATAGTATTATACTGACACACATTCATTTACAATTTTTGTAATTAACAGATACGGCACTGGTACTCTGACTGGCGTTTTTCTTGAAAGAGTGTTTCAAGAATGTCTCACATACGAGGGTGAAATGGACTACAAGACCTACTTGGACTTTGTTTTAGCGTTGGAGAATCGGCACGAACCTCAGAGCCTCCATTATCTATTTCGAATCCTCGATATCAACAATCGAGGATATTTGGACACGTTTTGCTTGTTTTACTTTTTCAGAGTACGTGTGTACCTCAGTTTTAGGAATTTTTCCGACAAGCAATTTTGGTGATCGAAAGAGACATTTGTTCTTGCAGGCTATACAGGAGCAGATGACAATGCACAGTCAAGAACCCGTGAGTTTTCAAGATGTCAAGGATGAGATATTCGATATGGTGAAGCCGGCAGACCCGTGCAAAATCACATTGCAGGACTTGCTGTCTTGTGGACAGGGCGACACGATGGTCAGCATTCTGATCGAATTCCACGGCTTTTGGGCGTACGAGAATCGCGAGGCCATGGCAGCCGACACCGGAGACGAATCGTCCCACGTATGACAAAACATCTCGAAAGAGATAAACATCCACCGCCGGAGTAGATAGCGCATGATAGATATGTATACACGCATATATACGCATATCAGACACTACTACATGATATTCCAGCATATATATTATTATATAACGTATGATAAATTTTATACGCAATAAAATATTTGCAGTTTACTGTATGAGAGAATGTACTCTGGTCATAAAAATAATTCACGAAACCCTTAGATTCTCAATTTGTTTTGTTTATTTGATCGAGCAGATTTGAATTTTTAAATTTGTAACTTATACGGTACGAAATTCTCCGCCAATCACGTTCGTTCACACCGAGAGGTCGCTGACCGTGACAGGAGTGTACGAGCATGAATAAAAATGTTTCAGGCCCCACAATTTTCTCTAGTCCAGAAAAGTGAAAAAAGTTAACGTTAATTTAAAAAATTGTTTCCCTAAAAATATCGCGTACAAAACAAAAATTTTTCCTTGCTCGAATGTCTTTCGTTGTTTTGTGTAATTACGTTTGAAAGGATGCGTAAATTTCAAGACCGAGAGCTCGTAGCTACGTGACTGAAGATTTGCAGCATCTTTCGCGTCTGTTGTCTGTTCCTCTCCGCTCATTCTTCGTTTGTACAACGTGTAGCGCGGATCGACTCGAGTTCACGTAAGTTCATTTTGAACTCTTCCTACATAGGACACACGAATACGAGGTAATTTTACGAGATCGTAACAAATCTGTCGCACAGTATCAAATCTTATATACTTTTTTTTCTTCCTTTACACATTTATGCTTCGTCTTTTCGATTTTTTCGGAGCACATGTGACGAGCACGTGCGAAAAATGCATGAAAAGTGCAAGTCGTCTCCGTCGAACAAACGGACTCTCGCTCCACGCCAACAAACAAAAAGGCGCGTTACGTTTATTCGCGAGGTGAAAGGCCGTTGCGCGGGCATTTCTCGATTCACTTGGCTATATTTATATGTTGGTAAATGTGTACACACGCGCCGCTAATATCGGCGCGGTGAATCACAAAGTGGAGGGGAGAAGGAACCAGTGAGAACTGTCATTTCGTGCTCGTTGTTCTCCCCTTGACGCTCCCCCACTGACCAGCATGGCGCTCGTGTTTAAATTCAACGGTCGGAAATAAAGATACACTTTCTGTGCGTTCCAGTGCGTAAGAACCATTCCCCATTCATAGCATCGTTTTGAGGATTGGCGTCCTTGAATGTACGCAGTTAGTTGAAAAAGTCGAGCCTGTAGTCGAACAATGGAGCCCTTTATTCAGGTAAGAATCCTTGTCTTTTTTTTTTTTCTATCTTTCCTTTGTGTACATCTCTACAACGCACGAAGCACCGACGCCTTACTGCGACGTACCTACATAATATGCAAATAAATTTATGCTCATATTGATACAAATATATATATTTTTCTCTCTGGCTTTCTCTATTTATTCTTTAAATGTTAAATTGTGAATAAAGTAATTTATTTATTTTTTTTATTTTGACGTTTATGTACACTTGTTTTTTAAATTGATGTTTTTGCAAAACAGCGTATGTTAGAACGTGCTGCTGCAAGAAGAGAGAAATTGGACGAACAGTTGTCAAGTGTAGGACATGACGTTAAGAAAAGACGGAGTCCTTTGAAGGATGCAAACGCTTTATTGGAACAAGCTGCAGGTAATTTCTTTTAAACAAGTTTACTGTGTCACGTTATATTAGAAAGTTAATTTTATATAGATAGAAAAACAGTCACATATAATACACATATATTATTGTATATATTAACAGCAGCAGCAAGTAGTCCTGTGAAATCCCCAATCAAACCCACAAGCAATGTCACTGTCAAATCTCCTGTTAAATCATCTGTATTTACGAGTGTCAAGTCTGATACCAATGAGCAAATCACGCAAGATAATAAGGAGAACGACAAAGTAACAACTTCCAATGTCAAATCTAAATTACAGAGACTTGGAAAATTATATTCTGGTGAGCACAAAATAGTTTATCAATACAACATATTTTGAATAAGAATTATTTTTCTCAGATGAATAGTATATGCTATGTTCTCAAGTTTCTCTTTCAATCTTTCTGCTCATTTACTCCCACACAATCTGTCCGTGACACTCCCACACAAATTGCTTAAAACTTGTTCCTCTGATACCAATACCCAGATATGTTACACAGCTCTACACAGTTATAGACATATGGCTCTGCTTTTTTTGTATTTATATTTTCTTTGTATTTATATATTCTTTTGTATTTATGTTCTTTAGAATTAATTTTAGAAGTTTTTTTATAATTTTTATTGCAAAACTCACAATATTCTACTTCGCAATTTTTAAATTATTTAAAATCCATGTTTTACATCCGTACGTACTTTAGATGAAATTAACATGCAAGTTCTTTCTGCAGATGATACCAATATTGAATTAAGTTCTCCAATACATAGGACAGAAGAGAAATTTAATGCAGAAGAAAGTATTACCAATCACAAGCCGGTTAAAAGAGCCGCTAGACTCGACAGATTAGCAGCGTTAGCTTCCACAATAAATAATTGGGAAGACGATTTGTCTCATCCAACGTTACCTAGTGGAAAGGTATTTTTTATATCCGTTTTATAATTAATGAGTTTGTAGTATTTATTTTGCAAAGGTGCAATCGAAAGAAAATCTGCACATCTCTTATTTTCTAGAACAAAACACCAGACAAAGCGGAAAGAATACAAGCAAAGTTCAATGAGCAAGTCAAAAATGCATCAGAACCTCAGCCAAGCACAAGTAAGAATGTCATGTGGGTTGCTCACACTAATGACAAGAAAATCAAGGATCCAAGTCCAATAAGGCATTTAAAGTGGGACAAAAATGTTCTAGAAAGCCTGGTAAGATAACTCAACTTTTTTTTAAACAAAAAAAGAATAAAAGACTAAAGCTTCTTGAAATTTTTGTAATTTTTTTTATATTGTTAAATTTTTCTTTGCAATACGTTTATAGTATTGCAGTTTTAATTTTGATGAAAAAACAATCTAGCGAATCGACGATTGTGTTTCGCAAGCCAAATCAAATATTTGCAGGAAGCGCAAGGCTTTAGTCGCACGGAAAGCAATACTCGCCTTGTGTATGACTATAAGAATTTTTCCCAGGAATCGAAGAACGGGGTTACAAGTAATTCATCGCCCATCAAGCGCGCAAATAGCGTTCATCGTCAAGTGGAAGAAAATAAACGAGTCTTGCCCGGTAAATCCGATTCGCCGAAAACCAAGAGAACAGACGATGACGCTAGTTTGACCGGAAGTCCGGCTAACTCTTCCAAGAGTAATGACAGTAAAGTTTCTCATACTCCTGAAAAACTTGCCAAAAATGCAAATACCACCAGTAGCTCTCGATTACCTACGCGATTTGGATTTAACGGTTCGCCAAAAACTCTGGTTCAACCGTCAGGTTCGGTATTGAGTAAGGCGTCGATGTTCGAGGCTAAAAACGCGGATTCGCAGGCGAAGGATCCCGCTCAGATGACTCTCGCCGAGAGAATGGCGCTCTTTGAGCGTAATAAGGGAGTTGGGCCATTAATACCTAAAGCTCCGCTTACGATGTCCATACCGCCCAAGAAATTACAGGAGAAGTCTAATGTACCGTCAGGATCTAATGCGGGTACGCATAATTTTTAATTGTGCAACGCGTATACGGTGCATTTTTATTTTATTTGACGTTTTTTTCTTAGATTCGTCTCCTTCGAATAATCGGAATTCCAAGACTTCGGGAAAAACGGTACTCGAGCAGTGCGCAATGTTCGAACAGGGCAACAACCGAAACAAAGTAGAAGAAATGGAGAATCAAATTTTGCAAGCCACTTACGTCGAGAGACAGCGCGAGTTAAACATGTTACGTTCGCGTTTCAATGCTAACAAAGAAACCGGAAACAGTCGTTCTGTCTGCGTGCGAACGAGCGAAAGTAGCGAAGGAGGCAAACCGTCCTCCCCGAAAAATTCACTCATTTGTCCGGTAAAACCGACTCCCGCTCCGGTAAGAAATTAAATTTACGTACATGATAACTTACATCCATTCTTGTGATATTTATTTTTAATGTTTTTGTCAAATGTAGGACAACATCGCTGCACCTCCACCACCGCCGCCGCCATTGCCACAGTCCAAGAGTGTGCCGTGTAACAAATCTCCAGTGAAAAGACAAGGTAAAAATATAAAAACTAATTTTTCTTTTTTTGTGTGTTACAGATCTCGTGACATTTTTGTTTCTTGACATTTTATAGTTGTTGGAAGTCCACCTAAGGTACAGCACTTGAACGCGGTGCCCGACGTTAAGCGTATTCGAGTGTGTCCCCCGAAACCTGGATCTCTTTATCCTAATCTGTCTGAGATCGAGGCCACGACGACGGAGGAGAGTGAAAGCGAATCGCAATACACCGAGAACAGCACCGAGCCCGTGACAGCTACTTTCGATGAGAGAAGCGACTCCGAAACCGACACCGCCACTGAAGCCGAGTTTTACGTTCAGGTAAATTTATAAATAAAATCGAAAACAATATTAATCGCGTGCGTGTGTGCACACATAAAGATATAATTTATGCATTTTGCAATTAATGTTACAGAATGACACTGATCGAGAATCTGAAAGTGAAGGCACACTCAATTCGTCCTTTGGTCGTACTAGCCTTTGCCGCACTGTTTTGCACGCGTTTAATGAACGCGCGTTGTTCAACAAAAAGGTATGCATAGAAAAATCATTGTCGCGATATCATGTTTTGCTAAAAAACAAAACTTGCGATTACAGCGATCCATAGAACCGGATCCAGACAGTACCAGCACGTCAGATTTTTCAGTGCTCAATGAGATGGATCAATATTTGGACGAATGTCTCGAAGAAGAACTGCGTAAGGAAGACGCGAAGGAAGAAGGTCCAACACCGCCGAAAGTGAATAAAAGTGGCGCGAGTCCGAGGTGCAATAGTATCATCAAGTACGTTCGATTATATACACAGACACTTTGAATTGTTGTCAAAGTATATTTTTTATCTGCAAAGAAACGATTGCTAATTTACAGATATCGATCGCCTTTGAAAACTGTCTCATCAATCCCATCTCCGAAGAAACTTGATGTCTGCATAGAGCAAGATGGTCAGCGCGTGCCATTAACGCGTACCGTTAGCGCGTACAGACGAGAGCAGTTTGAAGTGAGTAGTTAAATATATTTCAATATATAAAAAAAAGATACACAGAAAGATTTCCACGACGTTATAATGTAATTTTAGTTGGCCAAGATGCGTTCGGCTGCGAAAGCTGTAGAATCTGATCCAACTTCCGGATCCGCGGAAAACCGCGAGAACGAATTGCGTTTAATCGAGGAGAAAGTGAAGAATTTGTTAGAACAAGTGCAACAGCAGCAAAATAAAATCGAAGGGGCATCCAAAGCGTTGAACTTATGTCTCTCTACCGTCGAATTCAATGGCTCGAGCGAACACGTTGGAGGAGAATGGGCTCTGCTTGTCGCCAGTAAATTTTGATTTTTACACGATATTTTGCATATTAGATACATTAAATTAATCTAGTTGTAACCTATCCTAGAAAAACATTTGTATTCTTTGTGTACATTTAGCTCATAAACGTCATGCTGCGTTGAATGAAGTGCAGAGGTTGAAACGTGAAGGCACATTGAGACCTGCCAAGCCAGGTTCGCCAGAAGTGCAGGGAAGCGGGTCTTTAACCATTTCTGCTATTACTTTACCACTGAAGCAAGAATATTTTCGAAATATGGACATGAGTAAGTGCAAGACAATGTCGAGAGTTCTTACTTTGTTATTTTTACGTCAAATTGAATTAAAATAATTTTTGCAAATTGTTGCAGACACGTATCTTCACTGTGTTTGCTTGATGTACCACTTGGGGGAAGTGGTGGCTACTCAAGCAGCCACTGCCGAGCCGGGTGATTCGTGTCTCCGTTTCACTTCAATGCTAAAACTCGAAAACTTGTACAGCGACTTCAAGATCGATGTTGAAGTATATTCTTTTCAGACGCAACCGAAATTCTTGCCGCATGAAAAGAAATACCACATCAGTCTTAACGCGAAAGTAAGTAAGAAGGGGCTGAAAGTACGATGTGTATAATGTTGAATTGATTGTTTAAAAATATCAAAAATTTAACAGGCAGCAAAGAAAGATAAGACACCAAAGAAAAAGAATCAATTCGTAATGCCGGACATACAGAGCCCAGCAGGGCCGACTGCGATCAGGTCACCTGCTTTCAAACTATCTGGTTGTTGTACTCTTGCCCTAAAGGACGTAAATCGCGAGCAATTCACTCTGCTCGGAGTACGTGTGTTTTTCATTCAGCATTTCCGTAATTTATAACTCCGCGATATATTTTTTAATTTTTCGACATGTAATTAAATTTCTCATTTAGATTTCGTCGAATTCTCCTTTGGAAGGATATTTGCGAATGCGCATATCGCGCAAGCTCTCAGTATCGGTGGAACATCGCGGATTCTTGACCTTTTTCAAGGATGTTACTAACTTACCTGCTTGGTGTCGAAGATGGTGCTGGCTTAAAGACGCTAAACTGTACTATTGGGAGTATCCTGAGGATGAACACAAGAAGAATCCAATCGGACATCTCAACTTAGAAGGTAATTTAACTTGAACTTCTCTTTTTTTTTATCGTTATGTATCTGTCTTTTCTGCAATTTGTCGGAATTGCGCACCTGATGATATCACGCCCGCAGGAATATTTACAAAAAATGTACAATTTGTAAATCGAGAAAAATGTGCTCGTCCTTTCACGTTTCTCCTCGAGACACTGAGACCCGCGCTGCCAGGGGACGCCGACAGCCTTATTATGAAAACAAACGGGATCGAAACCACAATAGAGTACGTGTCATCTTTTGATCTTCAGTGTACCATTAGATACGCGGTCAATAAATTATTAGTTGATAAATTTTTATTCTCAAAACTATGTGTTTGCAGACATCTTATCTCAGCTGACACAAAGGAATTGGGATTGCAATGGATGTCGAAATTAAACAAGACTCTGAGCTTGATCAGAGCTTGGGGACCGTTCAGAAATCCAGCTTAGAAAAAACGTTTAAATTTATTAGACGTTTAATCTCGTTTAAAATCTCAAGCAACGTATCAGAATACGTTCCGATCACATTGAGATAATGAGAGATACATGTTATATCGCGACATAAAATGCTTCGACAATACTTAGCAAAGAAAAAAATCCGACCTGCTTCTATAATCATGTTAAAATATATATACTTATTTACGTCTAATCAATATATAAATAATGTGTGTATGCAAATATTCATAATTTTAAAACAATGACGACAATATACGTAAACTAATGCATATATAAATGCAAGTGATTTCATGTTGAGAACATATGAAATGTTGTACTATGTTCTGTCAAAGTCAAATTTTCATTTTTTTTTAAGCATCATTTATCATAAATAATAATGAACTTTTTTACTAATACATCTTTGATTTATAATTTTGATTTTTTTGCTTTTTTTGACGAGGACGTAATCTATGGAAGTTTTGTCAACCCTATTTGATAGTTTACAGACAATTAAAAAAGACCGATTTGTTTTTAGCAAAATATCTAATATATACATAAAAATACCTAATATATACGAGTGCGTATATATTAAACGTTCAATGCGTATTTATATTTTTATATCGGAATCGCGCGTAGTCTACACTCATGGTTGACCAAAAAGTGCCATGGATAGAATTTGACGGTTTTATTACACAAGAAAGAGAAAACACTTGGTATATTGTTTCGGTGTCGCACACTTAAAAAACGTGAGGTTTCAATTGTAGGCACAATTAAAACCGCTTTTCAGATTGTGTGCTTGCTTTTTAATTTCGAGAAATGGTTTGGTTACGTATATTTATAAGCACTAAACAACAACACACTCTTTTGATAACAGTACGTTACGATACGTTGTTATTTCGACGCGCAAAAAAGAAATTGTAAATAATTTTTACTCACATATATATATATATATATAATATATATACAAAAAATTTTTAGTGTTAAAAGCAAAAATGTATTTGAAATATTTATGTGTTGCGGTAGACACACTTATATATGCATATACATTAATTAATATGTAAGTAATTATATATGATTTATAATTGTTATTGCATATTTGATGTTAACATAAGTAGTGATATAGTTTTTTCGTACAACGCATCGTTTGATAATCGATCTTTTTTATATGTGGTATTAAACATTTTTTTTCAGCATAAAAATCACGACATTATTTTCTCCGTTCGAGCGTACTAGTATGTAATAAACGTGATTGATGAGAAAGAAAAGCGGGCGTGACTTAAGCGTGAGCTTGCTATTTCGCAGTGGGAACAAGGAGAAGGGAGCGGCGTCTCGGAACCGCCGTGATGAGGATCGAAGTGTAGGTGAGGATGTGAGGTTTGTGTACGGAAGGCAAGACATTTATTTTGATAAACAATCGATTTCATACGTGTAGAAGTTTATTTGTACGAAATTGCATTTTCTATTGTATATAGATACATGCGTAAAAAAGGGGGTTGCGCCTGTGAAATAAAAATAAAAAAAATAAAAAAAAAAAAAAACGCAGATGCCGCGGCGCTTCAATGAGTGCTGCATCGTCGCCTCGCTGGGATAGAGAAACGCAAACGAAAGGATCCCTGACGTGTCTCTCGTTCAAACTGTTCCCTCGGCAGTTTTGAGAAACTGAATAAATGTGTATATTATGTCGATTGCGAGTAAAAAACGCGCGTTTCACTCTCGCGGAACACGCGAATGCACGCCCACAGAAGACGTGTAGCTTATTGCCGCGCTTTTTCGCAATACATGCCAATGTTTCTTAAAGAGTATAAATCAATCATCTTATCAACAATTATTATATTCGCGATATATCATTTATTCGAACGTGCATTGCCACGAAATTCCGCGCTTAGTTTTAAGAGAGAGTAAAAAAAAA